>WNNJ02001906.1:0-60000 GCA_012934845.2 Pomphorhynchus laevis
TAATATTCTAATTATTGAAAAAAAATCTAGTTTTGATTTACAAAATATTTTTCTTTTTGATGCGTGATTTGGTTGTTTTATCGTTGCTTGTATGCTGTTATTGTTATTTCAATATAACTTTAACTTGTATAAATGCTAATATAAAATCTGTCCGTTGATTGCATAAGAATCGAAAATGAACAAAAGTATCATTTATTTCTTCTATGTGCACACATCCGAAAGGTAAAAGCTAAATAAAAATATTAGCAGTAGACGGAATGCAAACCTGGTTAGTATCTTTGCGAGCGACTTTCAGCATATCAACGCTTATAGTTAATAGGACATCTACGCCACTAAGAAAAAGATCAATGTCCCTAGAAACCATATTGTTCGTTACAAATTCACTAAACTTAAAGGTGAAAAGATAAGGAAAATAAATTGAAATTTTATATTCATCATAATTTTAAATGTAGAATCCGTATACACTACCGAAATTGTAAACCCGAAAATTTCAAATGTAACAATGGAGAAACACTTTGTTTGAGAGATACACTAACATTTGGCATATTATATATATTCGACATTAAGTAGTAAAAATTGCAAGTATCGAAACTGTATGCTTATATTTTTTAAACCTTGAAAATAAATATTTTCTCCACATCCTGGGAATAAAATCTGGTTCTTGTTTGTAACTTAACCACCATCATTCGTTATCTTAATTATCGATTGTATTAAAATTACGAAATTAAATGCAAAACATGATATACACATAAAAAACTACATTTATTGCACACTAGCAGAGCAGTTATTGCCAAATAAAGAACACCTTAAATAAAGAATGCTCTTATATTTCAATTTGGATGTGAATGTGAAATTATACGTCATTACGTTAATAAATTATTTAATTTTCTTCGCGTAAATCAAACTAATTAAAAGTGTAGTAGTAAGAGGAAAGTTATCTCTATAAATTATTTGAGGCATCGTGCAAATTTCTCAAATAATTATTTAGCACAGTATATCGATTATTTATTTTTGAATGGAATTCTTCCAGTGACTATTTATTAACTATTCTTGAAATATTTATAAACTACGTATCGATAAAATATAGGGGCGAAAACAATTCGAAAAATCAGAACGGATTTCTGTACAAACTATTGTTTGCACCCAAGATTAGTTGGACGCAACTGGTGCATGGAATCTAAGTTGTTGGAAACACCGAAGCACATAAACAGAATGAGAAGTACAATATTGCACTTTTGACTTATAGCAAACAAAATCGTTAGAGAAATGAGTTTATCAAAACAGCAGAATTTTACTCTGCTGATTAAAATTCGTGCACTTATGAAAGTGTCAAGAATATGTGACAATATTTTCACCAAGTATTAATGCAAACATGAATTGGTAAGTTGATCTAAACAATGCTATATACATTCTAAATGTCATATTTTGTACCTGGCAATGCTACTTTCAAAACAACAACGTTGTAAGCACACGTATATATTATACCCAACATTAAAAATTTAACAAAACATTCAAATATTTAGAATTAAAACGTTTTTGCATCTTTGACTCACATCGGTCGACGTTTGGTAATTACGTCCTTCGTTGCAACGCATTGAAATTTCTTTGATGCATTCTCTAAATTCGAAAACATCAAAACGAATGTTTTAAGTTAAATATTTATATATTATTACCTAGTTAATTTTCGTCGTTCGTTGAATTGTAGTTGCCGCATCGAACATAAAATTTCCACGCTACCCAAGTACTATGTGTGATTTAAAGCAAAGCCAAATATAAATTTAATCATTTAATTTATTCAAATACAAGATAATTACCTTGAGGACATAAACGACGCCGAAACGCAGGAGAGATTCTTTCTGTTGTTCGAATGTCATTTAATTCAGCAGTATAAATAATGAACAAAAAGAAATTGTATTCGATAGATTATTTATTCATAATCTTGACAGATTGGCGATACAATAAAAATTAATACAATTGATTTAGGGTATTTTAGAGGCGTCAGAAAGGTTTGTTGATTTTTTTAAACATCCGAATTAAGCGCAGATTAAAACTTTATCTAAAAAATGAAGAAACATTTATTTTCAATCGACAGGACAGTTGCAGCATATAAACTATACCTAGATCGTTTTAAATGTTAAGAAATACGAGTAGTTAGTTTTAATATTTTGGAATTCGTTACAAAAAATTGATAAGAACTAAAAAAAACCATAAAAGTATTTTAAAATTGCTTAATTACTATAAACTTAGTTATTATACATTTACAAAATTATAAAAAATATGGATATTTTCAAAATAGTTTTTTATAACATTTAGTTCAGCCTTCTCCGATTTCAAAAGAATACAAAACTGAGTTTATTATCGAAATTTACGAATAAACACAGAAAGATAAATCAAGATACCTAATTATAAATTTTATTTAATAATGGGGATAAAATCTAGTATTTCGCCAAATCCATAATTTTCGTATCACAAAGGAAGTGCGTGCATCGTTTTCAATAAAAGCCATAAATATTCAAACATTAAAAATATAAATGAATTATCATTGATTTTTGCAATCATTGATTTTATTACTGACAAGAATTAAAAAATAGTTTACGCAATTTTTACATATCTTTGAATTCATTCTTAATAATTGATCGATCGAATGTATGAAAATCTAATACAAACGTCGACTTTGATTTTATATCCATAGATAGATGATTCGAGCCAAATGAAATAGACATTTCAATATTTCTTCGTTTTCGTAATTACAAAACATTACCATCTCGACGCATCTTTAAAATTCATTGAATTGAAACGGCATTCACTGCCATTTCCCAATTCTGTTAAATTGTAAGATCATAACCAGCAAACAGGTATGACAATTTAATGAAACAGAATTCTTCAAATTGCCATGTGTCCAAAACGTAGAACAAACACAAACCCACATCACATCCTTTATACCCAAAATTAAAAAACTATCTCATAAATTATGGTAATTAATATGTAATTTATTGAATATGCCTGACTTGAACAGAGTGGAGGATGCGTGGAATAAAACAAAAAATATGATTCACAATGCCGCCCGTAAGATACTAGGGATCACTAAGCCCGGAAAACGTTACATCAACCGAGATACTTGGTTTTGGACCAACGAAGTGAAAATGAAGGTACGTGAGAAGAAACGATTGTATCACAAATTCCTTGATGACAAATCTGCGAAAGCTTGGCTCGAAGGCAGGCGAAACGCTAAGAAAGCTGTCCCTATTACCCGAGCTATCCACTATGGGGAGGTAAACAAAAAGTTGGATACCATAGATGGAGAACAAGACCTCTTTGGACTTGAAAACGGAGACACCAGCAAACCAAGGATATCGAAAGGTTCTATTGTGTCAATGATAAAAACGGCAAAATGATCGTAAGCCGGTCAGCAGTATCGGAAAGGTGGCGTGAATATTCCGAAGAAATTTCTATTGAAGAGTTCCCGCACCCACCGATCCCACAAGCTCCAGCAGTACTCGGTCCCATACGCCCAATCGTTACAGAAATCGAAGAAGCAATAAGATAGATGTGAAGGCAGGGAAAGCAGCAGGTCCAGATGACATTTCATCCGAGATATGGAAGGCTAGGTGTTGGAATCCTGTTCCCTTGATTACAAATTTCTTCAATCAAGTCATCGAAGAGGAAAATATACCGAACGACTGGGAGGATAGTATAACAATATTAATTTGGAAAAGGAAGGATAGCCCAACCGATTGTTGGAACTATCGCCCGATCAGACTACTGCCTCACACCTTAAAGATCTTCGAGCGCATACTTGATTGATGGATACGTAGTGTTGCGAAAAGCAGCATTAACCATGTCGGTATCGTTAAAGAACGCGGAACCACTGACGTCATGCACGCAGAGCGGCTCCTGCTCGAAATGCATCGAGAAAAAGGCAAACCCTTAATGTTGCATTACTGTATTTGAAAAAGGCATTCGACCGTGTTCTGTGTGAACTTATTTGGCATGCCTTGCGTTTGCATTATGTTACAGAAAGACTAGTTCGATGTACCCAGCTTTTCAATCACGACTCGAAGATTAGAGTGGCACAATGGAGGAAGAAAGGTAACGATACTCAAAATAAATTCAACACCAAGGTTAATGTTGGACCATGATAGCAAGTAAGAATGATAGGCATATATACCACATGTATTATAATAGACATTATAATAAACAATATACTACATGCATCAAAATAAATATTTGAGATCATCAGGATGAACTGTTACATTGCCAAGTTTCGACCTTGACACATCAACTCAGCATAGCAGCTGGACAAATTTTAGACAAAATTGGCGGTATACTCTTTACAAATAACATACTATTTCAACTTAAATATAGTAAAAATGTATATATACGTCAATAAAAATATACAGTATATTAGTATTATAATATATTTATATATTGGTACACGATATATTGGCATCACGAAACACAGTCCATAGCAGAATTAGAGCGTAATAACATATATATCCAAGCATTTGCTACCGAAAATTACAAATTAATCATTCGAAAGAATTGTAATCTAGTCGGTATTCGGCCCATCACATTGAACCAGTACATATGTGAATCCAAACACTATTAAAATGCACAGTGCCCATTAATTTTTCAATTGAAAAATTAAGGGAAGATGTGCCATAACCCCTTAATTTGGGCCATAACATTGGTCACGCCATTTTACTTAGCTGAATCGGATTAACAACAATATTGATAAGATAATGGATATTTCAGTTTATTTCATAATATTATTATTATTCCAATACATACCAAAGCCAAAAGGCTATTCAGGCAGAGTCCAAAAAAAAATAAAACAAAAGCAAATGGTCAGTCAACGTAGCTAATTAGGGTATTCCAGTGGTAGTGTTGAATGGCGGCATTGTTCATGTATCCATTTGTAGCATCGTGATTTAAACGTTCTCAAACTGGGGGCTGCAACGACTTCCTCAGGCAACGAATTCCACATGTTAATTCCTCTTCTTGAGAGTCTATACACTTTTGGTAATCTGCCAAATCTAAATTTATACAAGACTCTGCTATGTCCCCGCAACTGATCTACTCGCCTAGTGATTACATCGGTGGGATAACCTACCACATCATTCGACATATGCCATATACATAGCATTTCCAAGGATATGAACCTCTCACGTACCGACAACATCCCAATACGACTTAGACGTACATAATAGTCAATACCACTTAAGCCAATACAGAGCCTCGATCCGCGCCTAAGAATAGACTCCAGGTCTAATAGTTCTTGCTTAGTGACAGGGAAACAAGCCTGAATGCAGTACTCCAAGTGTGGCCTGACGATGGAGATGAATAACCTCTTGAACATGTGACAGCTTAACCTGAGGAATGCATTTTTAATACAATATAACGCCCTAGTAGCTTTACCTAGAAAGAAGTCGGTGTTCAACTTTGTTTTCAAGGATCTATGAACAATAATCCCTAAATCCTTATGATGAGACACTTCCTTTAAGACCATATCTCCAATAAAGTACCTTAGAGTTTCAATAGGGCGACCTAGTTGCATGAGGACACATTTATCAACATTCAACCGTAGTCCGGTAGAATGTCGTATCGATCGCTTAGTAGAAAATATATATTGCCGTTAGAATAAAGGCGATTATGTCAAAAATATTACAAGTTAAAACTTTTTTAATCTCGAGATGAGCATATTTCAAGTATCGCGTTAAAAGTTTTGTTTATAATAAACTGATTACATTTAAGATTTCAGTTCCATACTTAAAAAACAGAGATAAAACTATACACAAATTTTTGAATAAATTCTATTGAATTCATACAAACATACGAATCAACGAGAAACTTATATACCAATTTGATATCAATTCTACATGCCTTCAAGCAAAAAGAAATTAGCATATATAAGTCAGCTGCGACAGTAATGGTTGTGAAGAAAATTTACAACTGTTCAAGCAAATTACAATCTAATATCCATACATAACTACATACAATCTAGTAAACATACAAAAATGGCAAAGACAAATAAGACGAGAGCTAAGAAACAAACCCACAACAATAGCGCTAAGTGTAGTTCTGATTCAGTGAACGCTGATCCTGCCTATGACGACACGAGTTTGCGTGTAGTAAATCTGGATGCGATGTATGGACAATCGTCGCAGTGCCGTCAAGCCGATCTAAGCACATATTGTCAAAGGAATTTCTCTGTGGATTCTGTGCTTCCGAATTACTACATTTGGTACAAATTCCAATCATTCTGAGCAAACTTCAACCGTCATTGTGGATGAGTCACATGCTGACCAGCTATCACTCTCTAGTACCTGTAATAGAAACTGTCATATGACAAAATCGTGTCAAGGTACCAGCAGTCGCTTGTTTAGCAATATCATTCATTCGAACGATATGAATTATAAAGTAAAACCATTATCACTATGCGATAATTATGCAGTCTCTGTCGAGGACAGCACGGACAACCCTGAGTTTCCTTCTGCGGAAAAACAAATTAATCATGCGCCTTCGACATCAATATCTGAACTTCATATCTCCCTCTGTGGAAGCAAAATCGACCATCTAAACGGTACCCCAATGAATAATGCAGTATCTTTTACCAATTGTGATAAATCAATCTGTCTAAGCATACCAACATCAAATCATGTATTCTCCTCTTCGGGTTCAGATGCTAGCTCTTCTAATCCTCATAAGTCTAGATTAAAAATTGTAGAACGATCAGTTTGTCTAATAATTGGAAATGTGATGGAGTCATCTTCATCGGACAACATTGAATGTGTACATCATGACATTAAAGCCATTGAAATGTTATTTTCGTATTTACTTCAGACATGCACCGACAACGAAATAAATTCATTCAGGGTGATGAATATTTTTAGGTTGGGTAAAAGGGATAATATTGGAAACACGCGATTATAAAAGTTGTTCTGAATTCAGATATGATGTGTTCCTTAGCTCTACGTAACGGGTTTCGTCTAGCGGGGACCAACATCTTTATGAGAAAAGATCTCTTACCAGAGGAAAGAAAATTACAGAAAGCAGCATTCACTGAACTTAAGGATCGTAAAGCGAACGGTGAAAGTAATTTGATTATTAAAAATTTTCGAGTAGTGCGGCGCAGAATCTCTACACGTTTTTAGATCCGTTCCAAACCTTCAGAAGTGAGCGAGGATGCTCTTCATATACTCTGTGTCGCACCACCTATAAGCTCCGTCTAGGTTTTTTATCCGAAAAATTATACCTCCGTTACTACGGGATTGTTCCCGACGTAGTTCAGTCCACGAAGAATTTCCCCAATTTGCGCATACTTTACACAAACATACTTAGCATTTACCATAAATTAGATGAATTGACGGTGCGTTTGTCGAATACGAGTTACGATATAATAGCTCTCACTTAGACCTAGCTAAGTATAGCCATACTTGATTCTGAAATAAGTATCGAGGGATATACTCTCATTCGTGGGGATAGACAATGCCGCAGGGGTGGTGGTGTTGCTCTTTATATAAGAGACTCATTATCTGTAAAAATAGTCGAATCTAGTAATTATTCGTCTGAATGTGATTATTTGTGGGTATCTATTAACCAAGGGATTAGGAACCTAAAGTGCGGTATATTTTACAGATCTCCGTGTTCGTCAACTGCCTCTATTCAATCCTTTCTGCTTAGTCATGTAAAAATGTCTAAAGAGGGAGATTTGGTTATCGTAGGAGACTTTAATATGCCAAAAGTAAACTGGAAGGATTATGTTCCCATTGGTGGATGTGATCATGTTTCTTGTGAACTCTTAGAAGTTTTTAGTACTTTAAACTTATTTCAGCATGTCCATGAGCATACGCGATATAGGAACGATAAGTCTTCTTTGCTCGACATTTGTCTTACTCTCAATGAGAATGCTATTGGGAATATTAAGTACGGTCCTCCAATCGGTTCAAGTGATCATGCTACCATCGATTTTCTTATTAACCTTAATCTCAAGGTATCTTCTAATTGTAATAAATTTCCAAATTTCAAGAAAGCCGATTATTCCACTATTATAACTCTTCTTTCAAATATTCAATGGTCCAACCCTTATATTTAGGAATACAGCCAGCGTGGGACTTTTTCCGAAATACTTTACTTTTAATATTATTGGCACATACACCTGTATGCTCTATTCGAAAAAGACTGAAGCATCCTGTATGGGCGGATGCGCCCCTACGATCTCTTCTAGTAAAACCAGATCGCGCCTTCCTGGATTTCAAATGGGGTATTAGATTTTTCTCCTCATACAAGGTTATTAGAAATAGTCACTTCGATTAAACGAAGTAAACGTCATACCTATATTACTAGCATGTGTAAGTCATTTAATCAGAATTCTCGAAATATATTTAGTTTTATTCGTGGTCAAAGATATTCTCAATGGGATTCGTTTAGCTTAATAAACTCCGAGTGAAATTCTATCAATAATGCGAGGGAAATTGCAGAAGCATTTGCAGATCACTATGAACTTCCTAGCGTATCGAGTACTTCAAATGATAGCGATCAGTTACTTTCATCTGATATTATAGATCACCCTATATTATCCAGTGTCGAATTCTCTGTTCTGGATGTATTCGATGAGCTTAGAAAATCAAAACCTTCGTCCATTGGTGCTCCTGATAATATACCATCGATCGTATTGCGAGAGGCTGCATCAGCACTATGCTTTCCGCTTTGGCTTATTTACCGTTGCTCCATAGATTCAGGAATTTTACCTTTTGAGTAAAAAAACTACCATTAAGCCCATTTTTAAGAAAGGTTCAAGATCTGCTGCTGGGAATTATAGACCAGTGAGCCTAACTTGTGAGGCATGCAAGATTCTGGAAAAGCTAATTTTGGGCTCACTGACATCATACCTAGAAAATATATTGTACTCTAAATGTTCATCAACATGGTTTCCGACATGGGTGGTCCACTACTACTAATTTAGTTGGTGCACGAGCTAGCTGGTGTGATTCCTTGAAGGTTGTACACGGAGTTGATATTCTGTTTTTCGATTTATCAAAGGTCTTCAATAGGGTTAATCATACTATTTTAATTAGTAAATTATTTGATGTGGGCGTTAGAGTTAGTATCCTTCGATGGTTAAATTGTTTCTTCCAAGATAGGTAGGTTATTTGCATCGAAAGTTAAAAACACTTTATCACGTTGGCGAACAATGTCGAGTGGCGTACCTCAAGGTTCAGTCATAAGTCTTACTCTGATCAGCATATATGTCAATGATATGTGTTATGTCAATTGCTCATTTTCGATGTACGCCGATGATATCAAAATTTGGAATAATATTCGGGATCTTTCAGATCATAACCGGCTTCAGAAGGACATAGATTTCATACACTCGTGGTGCAACTCACATGATCTTACTATTAACATAGAAAAGACCTATCACATGCATTTATGTCAGTTGATGTACTCTGGCTCGTACACTTTAGGCGGTGCTACTATTAAGAATGTTGATCAAGTCAAGGATCTCTGTATTATACTATCTAATAATCTGTCATCAGGTCCTCATGTAAGATATATTGTAAGCAAATGTCAACGCATCCTAGGGCTACTACGAAGAACGCTAGGTTCAATAGATGTTGACTCATTTAGGGTGCTGTTCCCCTCGATTGTCCTTTATCATATGCTATATGCTTCATCAGCAGTCTTTCCGCAATCTAAGGGTGATTTGCGTTTACTTGAGGGTATTCTCCGTAAAGCTAGCCATATGATTTCTTCTATTCGAGATATTCCCTACCCTCAGAGACTAGACGTTTTAGGCATATGCGATGTTGAGACGTCCTTAATTAAAGCAAATTTGATGTTGGTGTGGAGGACACTGCACTCTTCTAAACACGTTTTAAAACCTCTATTTACACTTTCTGATAATGAAAATCTACGAGGGCACAAGCTTAAACTGGTACACAAAATGAGACCGAAGCGGAACCGAGGTAACATAAGACATCGAATTGTCAAACATTGGAATAAATTACCATCTACTGTAATTGAGGCCACACATGTATCATAATTGAAGAATTATCTTCGTGCCGAATTCTGCCTTGAATCCTGACTTGTTTCAGCTATATTATTGACTATTTTTTATTTCTCTCTCTTTTTTGCTGTGATGTCCCTGTATTGAGCTTTGCTCTTTTGGCGGTCAATGAATAATAATATTTGGGCAATTGTAGTGATTCCACGGTAAGATAATAACAAGCTTTCTGGAAATTGATTCATTTGTGGATTTTGCGCTGAGACTATTTTTGTAAAAGAATTAACAAATCGATCCAATGTATCGAAACATGAATCCAATATTATCAGTGATGGCGTACGTGATGAAGGATGTTTAGAAATACCAGATACATATAACGTTATTAAGACTAATACAAATTAGGCTTTAGACGATGTGACTACAACAAAACAACAAAATCAGCAGTCGTAAAGGATTTATGCAAAACGTTCAAGTGGGTCTCACGTTCAGATGCCAGAGCTTCGACATTCACGAATGATGCAAAAGTCAAAGGTGGGAACTGAAATACGCATCGATCTTGAGAATTGCAGCAAATCAAATTTCGTAGAGAACAGTAATCGAGGTTGTCAGATGGATGTGCTTCGTGATATTGGCAAATTGAGTTGTGACAATGGTATTTCGATGATTACATCAAAAAAGCTCAACGACGTATCCGTGCATTAATATTCGAAACCATAAATTGATAGCTCTCCAGTAACAATCCAGGAACTATCAAGCATGGCTAACGTCTTTAAATACGATTTAAGTGTAAATCTTAATAGTGCAATGGACTCGAGAGGCGTCCCAATGTTATTTACACAATATTCCACGATATTATCTGAAGCTAATATGTAGCAACGTGAAGACCAGCATTGCATACATATTAAAGCCAATGCAGATCTTAACAAATTGATCGGCTACAATCACTCAATGTTAGACCTCGTCAAGCATAGCGTTGTGATAGCATCATCGCAAATGAATACTGACCCATCTGCTCGTAAATGTATTTTAATATCAAACCTAATGGAGTCACCTACTCAGAATAATCAACATCGACTTGATGACATTAATTAAATACGTTTAATTCTTTCAGTAATTTCGCAAAACTTTTCTTCAGAACTGCTGTCAAAAATGCAAGTTCATCAGGCATTTAGAATTGGTAAGCCACGTGATTCAGTCATAAAAAATCTCGCCTTCTCAAAGTGATTATCAACTTTATCTTCTGTCGAGTTTCATTATTGAGTTATGTATATATATTGCAAGAGATATATGTTAATTCAATTAACTCTTCATACCATGTAGTTTTAGAAATACACCTAAATATAGATTCTGAGCGACAAAAATGTGGTCAACCACTGTGGTAAACCCGTTTAATGCAGAGCTTGCTCGGATTAGGCAATCGCTGCAGTATGTAGTGTGACCAAACGCACATATGCTTGGTGTTGACTACTCGTGAAATTCCTTACGAGATACTCTTCTGTACTTAAGATGATATTCTCCACTGAAAAATTTTAGTAGACCAACTGCACCATGTTGGATTAATAGTAAAGTCAAGTGAGCAATTAAGAAGTGGAATAATGCCTATAATAGCTTAAAAATGGCAATACTACATTTTGTAAATATAAGTAACTTCTTAATAGTGTGACATATTTGAGAATAAAGAGTAGGCTGAATTTTGAGAGGAACTTATGCTGCCGATGTCTTAGATATACTCGCATGTTCTTTAGCTACGTTTCGTCAAAATAAAAACACAATAATAACTGTTTAATAAGAAATAATGGCCATGTGTTTCTATCGGATCACTTTCAGATTGGGAATAATTTGCAGAGCATTTCTGCTTCTCTACAGTTTCAGGGTATGATGTTGGGAACCACCTTCGTATGATTATTCGAATTAGTGCGTTTTTAGCATAGAAGACTTATTTAGATGATAAGACGTTTTTAGAGAACTTCACCGATTAAAGAGAAAAGCAAACGCTGGTCCAGACGATTTACCGTCTGTACTTTGTCATTTTCTTGGGGATATTCTCGATGTACCTCTATACAACACTTATGCTTCAGTCGGTTTCGGATAATTTCCCATTGATTGAATCGACTCGGTTGTTTGTCCAGTATTTAAAAAAGGTGATAAATCATTAGTTACCAACTACAGGCTCATAAGTGTTACTTGTGTATGCTGCCGTGTTAGAACGACTGTTGTGTAGGAGGATCATCTTACATATTGAAGCAAATATTATTCTTAATCAAGCTCAACACGGATTTCGTCATGATTGCTCTACAACAACTAATTTGGTTTTCGCGCGGGAGTCATGGATTGATCGTGTCTATAAGAACATTCTTGTCAACGTAGTGTTTTTCGATTCTTCGAAAGTGTTCGATCCTGATTATCACCTGTTACTAATGTCGAAGCATACAATGATAAATCTTTATTATTGCATTGTTGGTTGGATAGAACGATTTTTAAAAAGTCGCCTTTTTCTGTTATGATTGGTTATTCTTTTATTACAAGAAGGCTGGGAAACAGGAATATTTATTTGATTAGAAAAATCCAATATTTCAACGGCACTACAGCACGCCATCTTCAGGGTTGTAAGTAGTTTGTAAGTAGTTTGTAAGTATTTTTTACTTAAGTAAAAACTTTCTTGATTACAAACTACTTACAACCATGAAGATGACGTGCCGTAGTGCCGTCGAAATATTGGATTTTTCTAATCAAATAAATATTCCTGTTTCCTAGCCTTCTTGTAATAATTCGGATTGGAAACGAATTTTCTCGGTTATTCTTTTTCTAAAAAGCATCCTTAACTAATTGGTATACACAAGGTACTGTTCTAGGCCCTGTCATTTTTAGCATTTATATCAATGATCTAATTTCCTGTCTTACATCAAGGTCGTTGCTCTATGCTGATGATTTAAAAAATTTGGAAGCCTATTAACGTATCTAGCGACGCACAGGCGCTTCAATCTGATATCAACACTATTACAAAATTGTATATCCACAATGGCTTAAAGATAATCCCACTAAAGTGTGAATCGATGATTATAATTCGCAGAAGACAATACGACTGCATATATTATTATGAAAATTAATCAATAGAGATCGTATTTGCCCGTAAAAATCTTGGAGTTATGGGTAAGCGCCGATTTGAAAACTGTGTTCTCGACGTATCCGTATTTTTTGTTAATTATGAGATGGTGGATTCACAACAATATGTCATAAAAAGCATGAAATCAAGCGACTATCATGTTTGCGAAGAAGATGATATTCTACAATTTTTTCCAAATTTCAACAAATTTTCCTTACCAAAAGATTTCATAATATTATCACAAGACAACTTAATAAGTTCAATTTGTAAATATTCTGGAGACTATAAAACATCAAGTCAATTTCATTGTGATAATTTACTTTTCAAAATCAATATTTTATCTATTAAATTTTATTTAAAAATAATTATTGATCAATACATACAAAAAACTAGACAAAATCAAAAGTGCCAATTTGAGATTAGAGGGTCACCAGCCGACTCAATGAAGCAGGCGACGTTGTCACGCTCAGTCGCTGGATGAGCCACTTAAAAGAGTGCGGTTCTCCTGTTGTGCACCTTAGTTTATTACCAAGCTGCTGTATGAACGCTGTTGCTCCTGGCCTTACTGCACCCAGCGATTCAACAGCCACTGGCGTAAACAAGTATCACTGTTCATTGATGTTTCGGTATTTATTTATCTTAAGTTGTTCCGCATTAGCCGCGACTGCTCCTGCAGAGGGCACAGAGTGGGCGACGTGGCTGGCAGCCAACGTGTTGGGACAAATGAAATCCATACATGATTTTTACGGCTTCCCAAAGGAATAGCGTCGTTCCGTCGGGCCGCTTTTCATCTTCACGGGCAAGGCCTGTTGGCTCGAGGTGAGATGGGAATGCAGCAGTGGTGAGCGCCATTCGCAGCAACTCGTTCAATGGGGCGTGGCGGATGAAGCGGGTTTTGCCTTTGCGGCAATCAAGAGCGTGGGCGCTATTTTTCAGAACATTATCTCCGCAAATACAGCGGTACTGTTCGCGGCAATGAGCACGGAGCCTCAAAGCAACTGCGGTAGAGAAATACTGATCGTCTAAGCGTGTGCCGATGGAGGTGATAAGGGCACCTCAAGAAATACAGCAGACCATGGTGAAGTCACTGCTATCAAGCGAGCTCGCGATTCTTGAGAATTCACACTATCCAACATATGTCGATAGACCGAGTCGAAATATGCATCCGTCCATCGTTTCTGAAAGATTGGTTCTGATAGAACGGTTGCCTAGAATTCTAAACTCTATCTGCTGAATGCATCGACGAAGTCCGGGTATTGGAAATCCGAACGAAAAGAATTAAAATTCCGCAGCAGTCGGTTGATCAACGAGGCTGCGCGACGCAGACTCTCTTAAAGCTGGGACAGCAATTGGGTACGCTTGTCAGAAGCATATACCGCCTAGCTTTATCGAGATTGTAGCCTGTCTCCATGCCTCATCGTTAAGGTGTACGTTCGGAACTGCGCTCAGTATCCGGCGAACTTCCAAATCGAAATCCAAAAGTTTCCCACTTCGAAAGCAGGGATAGCTGTGGAGTAGGAATCCAATCTTCGGAAGGCTGATGAAGTTTCGAAGGAGGACAAGTGCATCGTGGACATCAAGTGTTAGTAATCGAGTTCCAGCACGGTACAGCTCAATGAATGTAAGCTCTATAGCGTTGTCTATGCTTTGGTTTCTTATCGGAGACTCAAGTAAATTGGCCTTGTCTGGATGACCTCAGATTTTCTATAACTAAGATCCAGGCCTATGTCAGCTCCAATCGACTGAATCTTGATAATATGGGAGATTATGGCATCCGGTATTCCGCCGACGCATCATCCAAGTACCACATGTTCAGTTCCGATGATATACGGTGGGCTAAATCGTTTACGAAGAGGCAGAAGAGCATGGAGCCGGGAGAATCGCCCTATTAGAAACCAAAAAAATTTTGGTTTCTAATAAACATACAACTAATCAATTCGTATACAATATGGAAGTCTTCTATTGTTGTGCCAATCCCTAAAAAACAGCCAGCGACTTCTTGTTTAGATTTTCGTCTTATCAGTTTGACCAGTGTTTTCTCTAAATTACTAGAACGAGTTATTGCCAAAAGGCTACTCGAGCATCTAAAAAAATTTTGGTTTCTAATAAACATTCAAGGACTTCTATACAAAAAGTTACAAACATCTTACAACGACAACCATCGACGACAACCATCGACGACAACCATCGACGACAACCATCGACGACAACCATCGACGACAACCATCGACGACAACCATCGACGACAACCATCGACGACAACCATCGACGACAACCATCGACGACAACCATCGACGACAACCATCGACGACAACCATCGACGACAACCATCGACGACAACCATCGACGACAACCATCGACGACAACCATCGACGACAACCATCGACGACAACCATCGACGACAACCATCGACGACAACCATCGTTTATGGGAGGACATAAGAAAACAAGTAAGACCGACACCAACTATGGACAACTGCAAGTACAGTGCTCGATACACGACTGTAGCGTCTGGACAACAATCACATGCGACAAGAATAAGGCTAAAGAAGACTTCGTATGTGGTTTTTGTGCCAACAAACTAATCTGCAACCTTTCCAATAAGCACATATCAACATCCAACACGTCAATTCAAATTACCCCCGTCGTTTCAAATGTCCTTTCTCCACCACCGATCCTGCCACCATATACACTTCCCATTCCATGTCATCTTCACTCCCCGACACCCCCACGTCCCGTCTTTCCCTTCTCGTTTCTCAATACCTTGCATCCATCATTTAAAATCACCTCCACCAACCTCCACTATCCTTCCACTCATAACCTTTCCTCACATCGCTTGCCACCCTCTTTATTATCATTATCCTCTGTCTCCCGTCGTCAAACCAAATCCCTTTAAATCATCAACTGCCAGCTCTTCTATCGTGATCTCACCTACTCACGTCAGTCGTCCTCCTTTACGGAAGCGCTTTGCTTCTCGCGATCGTTGCGTCATTGTCACTAATATCACGCCTTCTAACTCCTTATCTCCACAAGCACGTCTGGACCACGATGTTTCCGCCTTCAGATCCATCCTCTCGTCTATTGTTCCTGCGGATAAACCATCCTTTTTCAAGGACATTTCTCCTGTCGCATTCATCCGTCTAAACAAATCTTCTCAATCTAATCCTTCCCAGCCCCCTCTCCTAAAAATTGTTTTCAAGCATCGCTCTCACGCGTCTTCTGTCTTCTCTCAACGATTCAAACTCATGTCATCTTCAACCACTCGAATTTTCCCCGATCGCGCCCCTTCTGAAATCGCTCAAATCTCTTCAGCCCGCATCGAAAAACGCCGTCGCGAGGAAAACGGCGAAACATCACTCTCCATCCGAAACATAGACGGAAATTTTCAAGTTGTCCACACCCGTCCAAAATTCGATGGCGCTCCATCTCTCCTATGTGTCTTCTCCACTAGACTCTTTCGCCACAACACACGGTTTCCGCCTCGGTCTCCTCAACACTAGATCTATTCTCAATAAATCCGATTTTATCCTCAACCTATTCACCAAGCAATCCATCGATCTATTCTGCCTCACCGAATCCTGGCACTCAGATTCCGACGACCTTTCCATTCGCCGTCTGCTCTCTGCCGGTTGCTCCCTAGTCGAATCCGCCCGCCCCCTCAGCTCATGTCCTTCTAAATTCTCTAATCATGGCGGCATCGTCGCATTCGCGCGTCACCCCGCGTCTCTTCGCAAAATCAATCCCCCTTTCAGTCCTTGCTCTTTTGAATTGCTCACTTGTCGTTATTCTAACCCGATCACTCTAGATCTCGCCATTGTATACCGTCCTGGTTCATCAGCTCCTACAGCCTTATTTTTTACCGAACTCGCTGACCTCCTTTCTCATTGTTCTTTGTCCTCAATCCCTTCACTCGTTCTAGGCGACTTCAATATCCGCCTAGACCGCCCCTCTTCCACGGATTCAATCCGGTTCATCAACATTCTATCCCATTACAATTACAAACTAGTCTCCACTGCCCCCACACATATACTTAGTGGGGCACTCGACATCATCGCTGTCCCCGATCATTTTGCTGCCTACACCTCACTGTCCATCTCTGATCCTGGTCTATCCGATCACTTTCTAATCAACCTTGATCTCACTCGCAATCACACCCCTTCTCACAAACCTACAATCCTACGTCGCCATTGGAGAAATTTTGACCTTTCCCTTCTCCGGTCTGCCTTACTCAAATCGTCTATATCATTACCCACAATAACATATTCATCTCCTCACGATCTCGCCTTTCTTTTCGACTCTGAACTCACATCCACTCTCGATATTCTCTTGCCCTTCAAGTCTCGCCCACACCGTCGCTTGCACCGTGTCCAATGGTTTGACATCCAATGCCTACTCTAAAAGCGTCGACTCCGCCATGCTTTTCGAGTCTATCAGAGCTCTCTCAGACGTGATTAACGATCAATCACTACGTCTTTCCGTGATTCCTATCTTGCTCTTCGCCGGTCTCATCTCAACCTACTACGTACCAAATGCAACTCCTTCTGGCAGCATAAAATCATCACTTCATTCAACTCTAAGACTCTCTGGCATACTTTTAACTCAATCCTTGCTCGTTCCTCTACGCCGTGCAACATCAATGCCAATGATTATTCGTCATTTCTCCAGACTAAAGTATCCACGTTGCTCTCTCACACCCCGGTCTCCATCCTATCCCACTCTGCCCAGTCTACTCTCATCCTTCCGGAACTCTTTCATCTTCTCCCTGTCTCACCTACAGAAGTATCATCTGTCCTCATGTCCTTGCCCAACAAAACCTCACCTGCCGATCCCCTGCCTACTCACATATTAAAATCTATATGCTCATCGATATCCCCATTTCTCACAACCTTGTTTAACTCGTCCATCCGCAGTCGTATCTTCCCTTCACACTGGAAATCCGCAATCGTTCGTCCCCTCCTTAAGAAACAATCGCTCGACCCCTCCCTTCCTTCTAGCTATCGCCCCATTTCACTACTCCCTACTCTTTCTAAGCTCTTAGAACGCCTCATCTTAATACAAATCAACGCTTATCTCTCCTCATCCAATCTGTACCCTCCTTTCCAATCCGCTTTCCGCTCTAATCACTCGACAGAAATCGCATGCATAAAAGTGTACAACGACTTACTCATTTCTCGAGACAAGGCTCTATATAGTGTTCTCATCTCCCTCGACCTCTCCTCCGCATTCGACATTGTCGACCACTCCGTCCTCCTTTCTCGCCTTCGTTATGATTACGGCTTTTCTTCCTCCTCCGTAGCATGGTTCGCCTCATATCTATCCGACCGTTCCTTTCGCGTCTGTTCTAATTCATCATCCTCCCCTTCCATCCCTAATTTTTGCGGGGTCCCACAAGGTTCAGTCCTAGGTCCCCTGCTTTTCTCTCTTCTGCTTGGCGATCTATCTCCGTTTATCAAACCTTACTCCTTTAACGTCATGCAATACGCCGATGACATCCTCATCTATGTTCATGCACCCGCACATCGCATACACGATATCGGCATTTCTGCCTCCAACTGTCTTTCTTCTATCTACGAACGTCTCTCCAATCTCCATCTCGTTCTAAACCCCGACAAGTCTAAAATAATGTGGATCATCCCTCGTAAACCACACATATCTTCTCCCACTGTATTTCTTGCCTGATCGATCATCCCCATAGTCCACAATCTCACTTTCTTAGGCTTCCATTTCGATAATCACCTTTCTCTTAAACCCTTTGTCTGTGACAAGGTCCGCTCGTCTAACTTAATTCTCTGTTACATCCGCCGTATCCGCCCTTTTGTCAACTTCCCTTCTTGTATGTCTCTTCTTTCAACGCTTCTTTTTCCTAAAATCGATTACCGCCTTAGCCTTTTCGCCAATTCTCCTAAATCCATAATCCTACCCCTACAACGAATAATCAACACCGCCGTTCGAGTGCCTTTCGTCTCAGTCGCTTTGACCACACATCCACATATTTTGCCCAAATCTCCTGGCTCACCATCCACATCCGTAACAAACTCCGCCTTCTTCTCGTAACTTTTCGTCTCATCGCTATCGGGTCTCCTTTGTTCATCAACCTTCCTTTCTTCGACGACACTCGCCCCACCTCGCTATCGCTGCGTTCCCGTAATTCCCTCTTACTCCACGTTCCCAATTACTCCAACAACTACGTTCTCCGATCCTTCCTCGTCGCCGCCTCACTCGCCTGGAATTAACTCCCTCTCGACATCCGCCGCGCTTCCTCCTTTATCACATTCAAACACCTTCCCCGTTCACACCATCTCGACACTTGATTCACAGTCTTGTTTTGTTGTGGTCATGTAAGCGTGCGCTGGCACGCATTTGCCACGTTAAAATAAATCCTTTTTTTATTGAACACCTTCACAGGATATGATGCACTTTTCGACGAAGAGTAGATCACTTGTGTGGCCATAGCACAGCGATACAAATGGCAGAATATGTGGAACGTCTCTAGACACGAAGTGTAGAACTGCACCTCTGCTCACGCAATTAAAAGCATTGCGGAAATCCAGCTTCACAATAGCTAACCGTTTGTGGAAAAGTCGCGTAGAAATATGCGAGAAGCGTGTATCGAAGCTTCGATCCCGTGACTGATGCTGGTACCAAATTGGACAGAGAGAAATGATCTACAAGGAGCTCGGAAGTTACCCAGCAGGCAAGTTTTGCAGCTATTCGTCGAATAGTGAGGCCAACCACAATCGGCCGAATCCCACCGTCCTTTTTGCAGAAAGCCAGAAGTTTGTCGCCGCATACAATGCTGACAACGTTATCAGGCACGTTTCCACTGAAGAGCACTGATATGATATTCACCAAAGACTGTGCTAGCTATTAGCGGCGGCACCTGAAGAGTGATCTAGCAGATTGCGCAAGTGCATTGGACTAAGACCATCGCAACCGCCCGCTGAAGATGGAGGGAAGGATCTCAGTGTCAAAAGCACCGATTTCACTTTGGCGATTATGCATTCCTAGTTGGATTGTACCCAGATATATTGTAAGTTAGCCGTATGTCTTCTGGGAGGATGATTTGCTTGTAAAGCAGCAGCTGTGGAATCGTCATACGGTTGCAAGGTGGAGACGCTGCAAACGATGAAGACCGCTTCGCGGCAATCGCCGTCTTCGATATTTTCACATGCCTTCTGGCTAATCAAATTGTCGTTCTCCATGCTATTGGTGCGAGCGTGGGGAGGGTTAACCGGTACGGTTACTTGGATAGGATAGTTGTAGTTTGAGCAGGCTCTGTATATTGTGAACGTGAGAGATGATGTAGATCCTGAAGTCCTCTGTGGAACACGAAACGTGGTTTTCGTGAAGCATAACAGTTGCCACCACGCTTGTTCATCGGAGGGGTGTAATGCGACTGCACCCATGCGCTCGGAGAGCTTTGCCGCAACCGCTGGCCTGGCTCCTCGTGGAATTCAGCGGATGATGCGAACCCCGTGTAAGAACATCAATACAATTCGAAGTGTCAATTGAAGAGCCTTGATAAACGATGGGCACATCGCGTGAGACATCGAGGACGACTGAAATATTGGTAACCATATGACCTGATCCTGGACAGCTCGGATGTGGTCCATGTTTCCAAAGCATACCACCGACGGTGGTAGCGAAATCCCGCTACCAAACCCCACGGTGTGGGGTTTGGTGGCGGGATTTCTTTACTAAAAGTAAAGAAATAATAGGATCAGATTTAAGTAAATATATTCCTAAAATAAGGTATAAACTGTTACTGTGATTAGGACGAAAAATTTGTAATTATAATAAAGAATTGAATTCTATATGTAATTATGATATTAGAAACTTTGAAAAAAAAAACAGAATATCAAGTTAAAATTTAAAATTGAATTTGAAAAGAAAAGTAAATTTTTATGAATTAATTAATAAATGACAGACGATGTATCAGAATATGGATTTAAAGGCCGTCAGGAAGAACTGATATGTAATCAAGTTTCGGCTCCTATACTTCAACCCAACATAGCAGCGGGGCCGAATATATGCTAATGACGTATTTCTTCTGATGAAATTTGAAGCTTGAAAAGGTCAAACAGAAAAGGCACGCTTCGGTTCATGATATTAATAGAAAAAATGCAACTGCAAAAATCTTAATTATGCTAAAATAAATGATCACACATGTACCGATAATCTAGAATTAATTGATAATTGTGAATTAAGGAAAATGCTATCAAATAAAATAATTTAATAGTTCATTATAACTAGTTCATAATTTAACTAGTTAATCATAACTAGTTCATAATTTTATAATTCATTATATAATGACTTAAATTCTTACTTTGATAAGCTGTTTAAGAGTGAAAACTTGAATACATCTAAAATTAAAATTCAGAAAGATATTTGATAAATTATAAAAGAAAATTAAAATAAGAAACAATTATAAAAGGAAAAATAAAATTAATAAAGATATAGATTTAAAACTTACAAAATTAAAGGATAACTATATAATAATAACTGTTGATAGAGCTAGTATAGTAGTTCAAAGGTTATAGCTACTGAAATTACAGATCAATTCAATCAGTTGCAGATCAATTCAATTAGTTGCAGATCAATTTAATAAATGGCAGATCAATCAAATAAGTTGCAGTAGCCCTTCAAGCCTCACCATCACTGTCGCTTGCACTGTGCCCCAAGGCTTGACATCACTACATACTATCAAAGCGTCGACGCCGTCATGCTCTTCCATTCAATCACCGCTCTCTCAGACGTGATATCCGCTCGCTCACTCCGGCTCTCCGTGATTTCAATCTTGCTCATCGCAGGTCTCATCTTAACCTACTACGTACCAAATGCAACTTTTTATGACAGCATAAAATCATCACTTCATTCAACTCTAAGTCTCTATGGCATACTTTTAACTCAATCCTTGCTCGCTTCCCTTCGTCTTGCAGCATAAACCACAATGATTATTCGTAATTTCTCCAGACCAAAGTATACACGTCGATCTCTCAAACCCCCCGTATCCATACAATCCCACCCTTCCACGTCTCAGATCAGGCTCTATATAGTGTTCTCATCTCTCTAGACATCTCATCCGCCTTCGACATCATCGACCACTCAATCCTCCTTTCTCGGCTTCGTTATGATTACGGTTTTCTTCCTCCTCCGTAGCATGGTTAGCCTCATATCTATCCGACCGTTCTTTTCAAGTCTGTTCAAATTCATCATCTCTCCTTCCATCACTATGATCTGCGGGGTCCCACAAGCTTCAGTCCTTTGTGCCCTACTTTTATCTCGACTGCTTGGCAATCTCTCCGTTTATCAAACCCTACTCCTTTAACGTCATGCAATATGCCGATGACATACACACTTATGCTCATGAACCCTCCCATCGCATACACGATATCGGCATTTCTGCCTCCAACTGTATTTCTTCTATCTACATAGGTCTCTCCCAAATTTATATCGTTCTAAACACCGACATGTCCAAAATAATGTGGATCCTCCCCGGTGAACCTAGCATAAATCTTCCCCCTGTATATTTTGCCACGTCAATCATCACCATAGTCCACAATCTCACTTTCTTACGCTTCCATTTCGATCACCACCTTTCCCTTAGCCTCTTCGTGCTCGGCAAGATCCGCTCGTCTAACTTAATTCTCCGTGACATAGCCGTATCCGCCCCATTATCGACTTCCGTTCTTGTATGTATCTACTTTCATCGCTTATCTTCCCTAAAATCGTTACTGTCTCAGTCTTTTCGCCGATTTTCCAAAATCAAGCATACTACCCCTACAACGCATCATCAACTACGCCGGTCGAGTGCATCCTACATCTCCGTCGCATCGATAACACATCCACATACCTTGCACAACTCTCATGGCCCACCATTCACATCCGCATCTTACTCCGCTTTCTCGTAACTTTTCGTATCATCGCTTCAGCTTCCCATCGTTCATCAAACCTCCATTTCTTAAAAGACACCCGCCACTCCTCTATATCGCTGTGATCTCACCAATTCCCTCTTACTCCGCGTTCCCAATTACTCTAACAATTACGGTTTCCAATCCTTCCTCGTCTCCGTCCCACTCGCCGGGAGTCAGCCCCCTCTCGACGTCCGCCTCACTTCCTCCTTTATCACATTCAAATACTGCATCCGTTGACACGTTCTCGACATGTGATTTATATTTTTGTTTTTTTATCGTGGTCATGTAAGGGTGCGCCGGCACCCATTTGCCACGTAAAAAATAAATCCCTTTTTGATGCAATAACTTTGTATTATATGTAATTTTTTTATTGTGATATACTAATGAAAGAGGTCAATTCTGATGATTTAAATGTAAATCCAACATATGAACGTAGTGAGTTGAGTTTATAAACAATTATTACAAGTCACTGTTCTATAATGAATAAAAAGGGTATAAAGGTTGAATCAGATAATAAAACTATACCTATATTATATTGGAATCCAAAATTACATAAAAATCCAATAAAACCTAGTTTCATATGTAGTGCGTTTAAATGTACATTGAAACCACTTTCTGTCTATATGAATAAAATACTTAAAGTAATTAAAGCACACTTTAAAAAATATTGCAAGGTAATCGAAATTAATACTGATATAAAATACTATTTCAGTATTAATTCTACAAAAGAATTTTTAGAACAGACAAAAGGAATAAATTTTCAAAATATAAATACATACGATTTTAGTACTCTTTATACAAATCTAGGTTTAGTAGATATTAAAGAAGCGTTAGTAAAATTAATTAACCTTATATTCGGAAAAAGATATACATATATATGTTATAATAATTATAACGCCTATCTAACAAAAATTAAACCATTAAATAAATATAAATATATGGATAAAATTGAATAAATGGAATCCTTAAATATTTTGGTAAATCAAAATAATTTAAAAGTAGGGACATCTATATTCAGGCAAATTAATAGTAGTGAAATTACAGCTGGCTTATATTTATGCTGAATATGTTCAGCCGACTTATTTTTATGCCGAATACGTTCATAACTGTTTACAAAATAAATCTAAACTATATAAAGATATGAAATATATGTAATGATATATTATTAATGTTTCAACAGCACATAAAAGCATGGCTTAATTGGCTGGTTCACTGCAGAAAAAAAGAAAATATAATAAAAGTATCACAAATACGGAAAAGCAGCTTTCCCCATGGCATTCTCCATCCGTAATTTCTTTTTGAATTCGTTGATATTGCTACTGCACACTGTTGACTCTCCAAGCCTATTCCACAGAGATACAACTCGCCGATCAAATTGGACAGCTCGTGATTTTCTTATCCTTTCACGTCGCAGGGTTGAATCATGGCCTCGAAGGATATTGGATGAGCGCAAATGAAGACAATCTTGGAAGTGGATGATCCAAATCATTAAGAATTTGCCAGACCATACTCATATCGATGTACCGGCGGGTCCACGTGACAGTCTCAAGTCTAAGTGCTTTTAATCGATCAGGGTACGACAAAAATTTCAGTTGCGGTGCTAGCTTGGTAGCTCTATGAAGTACCCTCTCTGAACTAATATGTTCTTTTGAATTTTGGGGATACACACACGGCGCAGCATATAGAAGACGGCTCAACACATGAGCAAAGATTAGCGGACGTAGGGCAAATTGATTGAGTGCAATGAAAGTGCGTCGAAGTTGACCGATTATCCCCAACGCATTTGAACAAGCATGTTCAGTATGTGTGACGGTACTCAAATCACTGTTTATCCACACTCCCAAGTCCTTATATTTGTTCACTCGTTCTATATCACTGCTTTGAAAGCTATAATTAACTAAAGATTGAGCATTTCCGCCACGAACACGTAAATGTTTGCATTTTGATATATTTACAATCAACCTATTGTGCAGAGCCCAATTTTCGACTTCATCGATATCCCGTTGCAGTTTAACTATATCATTGGGTGAACGAATTGCCCGCCAGATTTTCAAATCGTCTGCAAATAAAAGCATCCGAGAATCAATAAATTCCTGGAGATCGTTAATGTAGACACTAAATAACAATGGACCCAATACTGAACCTTGAGGCACCCCTATATTACATGGCCGCGAAGAAGAGTAAAAATTATCTACATGCACACAATAACTACGATTGCTTAAAAACGATTCAATCCATCTAACAAGCAAAAATGGAATGCCACTCTTCTCTGGTTTATTTAGGAGGAATCTATGGTCTACTCTGTCAAATGCCTTAGAGAAATCGAAGAATATGATGTCAGTAACAATGAAATACGGCTTTATTAGCTGACCAATCAAGATGGGCTGCGAGTAGATTAGTAACTGTCGAATAACCCTTACGGAAGCCATGTTGCTCAGAAGCTATTACATTATTCTCATAACTTGACTATATGTATAATTCCCATATATGCATGATACATGCATTTAATTCTAATAATTTTTATTAAACAAATTTATGTAGATAACCTTATTATTAATAAAACTAATATTGATGATAAAGAAGGTATATATCTAGATATGATCATTAAATTAACATCAATTAAAACTAATTTCATTTATATCGTAAAGATGACATATTTAAATTTACAAGAAACATATTTTTGCATGAGCATTCATGCATATTATATAATATTATATATAATAAATTAAATAATGAAATTTTAAGAATTACCATAACTTGTTATGCTTTTGACTTTCTTCAAAATCATTTAAATAATTTAATAGATACATTTGAAATTTAGTAATTTCAAGATTCAATCAAACAGATATATAAATCAACAAAATATCCGAAAAGATCGGCGATGGAGACGTGACTGGGGCAATTCGCTTGATTAGCTCTGCTAATAACATTGCCAACCCATATGAACAGCTTCTTCAAATTCTGCATGCAAAGCACGCAGCAAGTGAAACGTCATCCCATGCAACACATTCAGATGATGAACGGTCGATCTGCCTCCGGTTACATGACTTGTCATTGTGTCAGATTAGCGATCGTTATCAAGAGCTTCGTCTTCGTGCACTGATAGGTAAGCGCACTGCACTTACGCGACTTTATTGTAGCATCCGATCTAAGCGGAAGTTAACTCATCGATGCTCTGATCGATTTTGTAAACTCCGCACTGGCTGGACAGGTACCATTCGCAGTGGCCTCCGACGTTTGTGGAGCAAAGCTTTTAGCACTTTAGAAGCCAGACGGTGGTATTCGACCTATTGCTATTGGGAATACGTTGCGCAGAATAATCACAAAGGTTGCAAATCGCCTGGTGTCCGCGATGGCGTTTGAATTCTTAATGCCTCGTCAATTGGGAGTTGATGTAAAAAGCGAAACGGAAGCCATCGTCCACGCAACTCGTAATTTCATGTGAAGCGATCTGACACGGGGATCCGCTCTTGTAAAGATCGATTTTCAAAGCGCCTTTAACTGTGTAAGCCGGTACGCTATTTTCAAGGTAATATCTAAACACTTTCATGTTATTTTGCCAAGGATAAAGACATGCTAAGCACAACATAGCAATATTTACTTCGGAAAGTTCGTATTGCATTCAATGCAGGGAGTACATCAAAGTAATCTGCTCGGCTCTTTGCTATTTTGTGTTGCTATACACGCTGTGGTTGAATCGACGATTTCTTACATTTCACTGTGGTACATGGACGACTGTACGCTTGTGGTAATCGCACTGAATTGATCAACGATATTCGTAGCATAGTAGATTTAGGTACTGGTCTTGTCTTCGTTATAAACCGGATAAATGTGAAGTTATCACAAAGCATTTATCGCTGTATAGAGCGAACGAATCTGCTTTCCCTGGATAAAAACTAATCAACCCAGACGTATCTGAAATGCTTGGAGCCCCAGTGGACGATAATACATCGGTTGGCTTGCATCTGTAGCAAGCAACAGTACAGTTAGATCGGATAATCATACGACTTTAAGCTGCTGGCTAGTCACGATGCGGTGTTCTTGTTACGGAATGCATTCGCTTTACCTAAAGTAACCCATATACTATGATGATCACCATGCATCAAAGTCAATAATTCGTGAGATACGGCGGAATGGAACGGTTAGCCCTTGGAAGCACTCTTAATATCCCGCTGAACGACAGCGCGTGGAATCAGGCAACATTACCGGTTAAAATAGAAGAACCGGGAATCCTATTATTGCAAAATAACGCCGGGCCTATTAATGCAAAATAACCCTATTAATGCAAAATAACAGCCTTTATGACATCGGTAAGCGGATCTCAGCATCTAACTGGTTCGATCCTACAAAACGTTCGGCCTGGCTTCATAGCAGATGACGAATCGGCTTATGTACAAGGATTGCAGGAATGACAAAACATATGCGAGGCTGATATTCCACTTGAAACACACCTTAAAGAGACAGTGGACTCAACCATTTCTAAATATATACCACGAAAGCCTGGTTCGAAGCGCCACGAATGAGGTTAGCATAGCATGACTGAAGGCAGTTTTGTCTCCATATTCAGGAGCATTTCTGCAGGCAATACCTATAGGCGCGCTTGAGACTCGACTAGACGATAATTACATTACAATTGCGGTTGCTTTGGGTTTGGGTATTCAGATATGTACAGACAAGGTATGCAGCTGTGGATCACGAATCGGCTGTTTCGAAAGACATGAATTGCCCTAGAACACGTAGTCGTCACACCCGCCATGGTGAGGTTAATAACCTTAATAAGATGACACTTGCAGCCGTCGACGTCCCCTGTCGCCTGGAGTCAAGTGGTATCTGCCGAACTGACGGTAAACGGCCCGACGGCGGTTATCTAATACCATGAAAGGGCGGAAAGGTATTGGTTTAGGACTTTACATGTCCAAACTTGCTGGCAAAGAATTATGTTACCCGTATTACCGATGGCGCAGGATGTGTCTCGACAAATGCTGAGGAATTAAAACGCACAAGTACGACTGTATTGAACATACTCAATACTCATTTGTGCCGTTGGCTATTGAGACACTTGGAGCACTTGGTCCGTCGATCACGAAGTTCTTCGAAAATTTGGGAAAGAGACTCGATCGGGTCACTCCAGACCAGCGCGCAGGTACATTCCTTATGCAGCGTAGCGCTGTCGTTCCAAGGTGCAATGCAGCATGTATGCTGGAGTCGATTGTTGGCGCGTACGCAATCCAGACAGACGCCTTTAACAGATAATTGGATAGCGTTGATTAGGGATTATACATGTCGACGTTTAATCAAAAACCGTCCGTCATTTTGGGTGACGACGAAACCACCGCTGACGAATACATCGCCGATATTTCAACACTGAAATATCGGCACTTATGGATAATAAATATGCTTTGTATTTGATTAAGACACTAGATAAACAAATTTCATCAGAGGAAATACGTCATTAGCATATATTTAGCCCCGCTGCTATGCTGGGTCGAATTATAGAAGCTGGAACTCGATAACATAGCAGTTCCTCCTGATGACCTTTGATCCTTATTCTGATACATCGTCTGTCATTTATTAGTCAATTCATAATAAATCAATTTGTATTTTAAATTTCAATTTTAACTTGATATAAATTATATAAAATTTTATATATTAAAATTTTATTCAGCATTATTTTTAATTCATAAATAATATAAAATACGTAGACTCAGTTAGCTGATTTGATTTATTTATGATACCTACAGTAATTTCAACATTAAAGAAATGCAATGGCCACAAGCATTATGTTGCCATAATGGCAATAAAAATGTCAAATTATAGAAAATGAGGCTAGAAAATGTGAATTGAATCAATTAAAAGATACAAGCAAAACCAAAGACAAATATTTCATTCATTATTAAATGATAAATAATTATCATTATTAAACAATGTAAAAAATTAATCTCCTTTCGTCATTAATTTATCTATTTACAGCGTTCTTTATAATTTTTAGCCATGTCGGTACACGAACGAAAAAATTTAATTAGCATGAAAGCCAGAAGGTATTAATTAATGATATTTAGACAATAAAAATAATAATGATAACTAAATAATAAAAGTGATTCATTGATGGATGCACAAACACGTTCAAAACCACTAAAATCAGATCAATGAGTGACAGTTTTCGAGTACCAACAGCTGACATTGGGTTTAATAATTATGAGAAATAATTCAACCCACAACAAACGCGGCAAGATAGAAATTCTGATCTTCTTTAGAAAATAAAGAATGAATCTCGAAGAGCCTGATATGTTATCGTTCGTGGTATTCCGTCTAGAAATGAAGAAGTGCAAGTTCCCGAACTTATTCGTGAATTAGAACTGAATGCAGAAATACATCATGCCAAATTCATTCGACTGATAGGCAGAATCGAAAATATGCCTTCTTAGATACACATCACTTTAAATCCACCTCTTGCACATAAAATCATTTTTGCCGCACCCAAATTAATAACAAACCCTATCTACAATCAGTATATGGAAACGCAGATCTCTCTAAAGAAGATTGTGAACGAGAGTTTAATCTTCGTCGAATCCGCCGTACCAAACAAGTTAATGACTCAAACAAGAAATACTCGATAAGACAAAGACGCATAGTATCCTTCCCCCATTCCGCTACAATTTTATCTTAGGAATGACTAAAATGTAACTTAATGTGCTTTCACAATCCTTTGATGGATAAAGAAAAACAGCACATTACAGCTAACCTTTATTAATCCTTTATCTCCACAAACTCTAAGTTCAATGTACACCAATTTATCGTCTCATAATATAGATATTTAATTCACACTAAACAAAATAAGCATAGCCCCTGCACTTTCCGAAAGTGAAAACTCCCAAACATCATAATCGCAAATACATTAAATTGTTTGTGCATATAATTGATATTATCTTAGTTCCCGCGTGTTCCACAACTCTTTGACCTCTTAGAATTCTTAACTACAATGTCGAATGAATAAAATATTTACTTTCTCTTAGATTGTCATCATTCTTGTCCGAATTCAAAGTCGTTATTCTAACAGAAACGTTAGTATAGAACCCAATAACAATATCTGAATTTCACGTTATCGAAATTCCAGCAACCCTCTAGGAAGGGGTCGTCCAATAGAAGGCTTGTTAAGCTGCTTGGATAGTGATTTCTTAACCTGGACAAGGTCCAAGGGCCACTGTCTGTTCGATAGCTGTTGAAAATCTCACATTTTCCTTTTCATTGAATGTTACTTTGATCCGCATTTATCCAATCCAGAAATTATGGGCGAATTGTATACCATAATGTTACATTTACATTTTAACCGTCCTATAATAATCACAGGTGGTTTTAATGTGTGTTATTTAAACCATGAATGTTCTAAAGCTTCAGCTTATTTCCAGATTTTTCCAGACTAAAGGAATCAGCATACAGTCATCTCTATCAGACGTAACTTCCTACAATCATAATGGTTCAAGCACAATTGACCTAAATGCTCAAACTAAAGTGAATGTTGGCACTGAGATTTCCTGGTCTTTTATAAAACAGCATAAACCAGTCGTAGCCGAAATTTCCATAAGTATCACCAGCACATCCTATAAGCTCCCGGCAAAACAAAGCCTGTGAAAACTTAGCTGTCGTGTAGATTTAATCAAATTGATTATCAACGACATATCTTCTTCCCAATTTATTCTTGGCAATAACGACTCAATATCAAATACTTAGCGTTTTTCAATTATTTGACATCAGCATGCTCAAACCGTCCCGACATAAGAAACAAAATATTATCTAGACCATTTTCCCATTATAGTCTGTCAATTACAAGCCATTTAAAGATCACTTCATTCGTACGCCAACTTAATACCTCAAGCATATCATATGTACATTCAACAAGAACTGAAATGCTTGGACTCATGTTGCCATTCCTTTCACTGACGAGGACAACGTTTCAGGACTGAATTTCCTCTGCGGCTTCTGTTGTGCTGCCCTCGTAGGTAAGCTAATGAAGCATGACCACTCAAACGGTGGGGAGTTCTGGAGACTAACGAAACAGAGTTGTGCTCAATAAATGAACTTAATGATGTCTCTTAGTCTACTCATACCGCTGTTATAGATAGACCATCAACAAACGACAAAATATCTTCCAAGCTCTCGTCGTCATCCGTTTGCTTACTAACTCCTTCGCCATATATGAATCCTGTTCTTAAAACTTCTCTCACACACTCCTCCTTTAACTACGGATAAAACTTCCCATAATCTTCATCTTCCTAAAAACGCAAACAGTAAAGGCCTTCATCTCGCGCCTCATTTTTCCTATTCATCCCCACATCTAAATACATTTCATACCTCTTTCTTCTCTTCACGTACTCCTTACTATACCTCCACCATTTCACTTCTCGATAATTTACATCCTTCCATCAAAATCATCTCCAGTAACATCTCCGTTCAACCGATTCAACAATCCGCTCCTGTCAGACATGCTCTAACCGTCTCAACTCTCAATAATTTACATCCATCCGTCAAAATCATCTCCAGTAACATCTCCGATCAACCGATTCAACACTCCACTCCTGTCACACATGCTCCAAACTATCTTAAATCTTCACTTAGCACCCCTGTCATTCCCACGTTTATCTGCTTTGCTGCCTCTACTTCTACCAGTATGTCAGTCCACCACTTCCACGTAATCGTTTTCCTTCGCGCGATCGATGCATTATCATATCTAACTTAAAGCTTCCCGAATCTGCTTCTTCTCAATGTCGCCTCGATGATGATGTATCTGCTTTCAGATCTATTTTCTCAACCATTCTTCCTGATGATAATCCATCCCTTTTCAATAATATCCCTCCTGTATCTTTTATCCGTTCAAACAAATCCACTAAATCCTATCATCTGTCATCCACTCCTAAAAATCGTTTTCCGACATAGTTCACATGCATCCTTGGTACTCTCTCAACGTTTTAAACTTCTTACCACTTCGTCTACTTGTCGTATATTTCCTGACCGCTCCCCTTCTGATGTTGCCCGGCTCAATTTAGCTCGCATTGAGAAACATCGACGTGAAACAAAAGGGCAAATCATCCTTATCAATACTTCAAATCAACAGAAATATTCACGTTGTAGACACAAGGCCAAAAATTCGATGGCGTACCATCTCTCTCCCTTGTATTCCTCACTAGTCGATCTCGCTCCTGAGCATATTTTCGTCTTAGTCTATTCAACACTCGCTCCATTCTTGATAAAGCTGATATGGTCCTTGATATCTTCGATCAATTATCTATCGATATTCTATGTATTACCGAATCCTGGCACTTTGACTTTGACAACAGACTTTCACTTAAAACTTTCGTTAGAGATAAAGTACACTGATCTACCCTGATTCTCCGCAACCTCCTTCAAATTCGTAGATTGATCGATTTGCCTTCATGTATGAATCTCATTTCTTCTCTCATATTCTCAAGACATGATTACTGTCTTAGTCTATTTTCCAACTAACCTAAATCCACTCTTCTTCCTTTACGACGCATCATCAACGCAGCCGTCCGAGTTCTCCTCCGTCTTCTTCGTTTCGATCATACACCCCACCATCTTGTTTCTCTCGATTTACTACCATGTATTGTCGTGTTCAAATTCGTCTTCTTATCATTTCTTTTAGTCTTATAACTTCTCATACCCCTTCATTTCTCAACCTTCCTTTTCTCGACAATTCTCGTCCTGTGTACTGTGCTCTGCGTTCCCGTAATTCCCTTCTTTTACATGTCCCAAACTACTATACCTCTTTTGGCTTCTGCTCCTTCCTTGTGGATGCTACTCTCTCGTGGAATCATCTGCCCATTCATATACGCAAATCAACAACAATGCCGTGCTTCAAACGTCAAATCCGATCACATTTAAAAAATTAAAAAATTAATCTGTGACTTTGCTCTTCTTTTTTGTTAGTGGTCATGTAAGCGTGCAGTTTGCACGCATTTACCACGAAAAATAAATTATTATTCAATGAAAACAAATTTACACCAATAGTAATAAAACACATCCATCAGAAAATCATATACATAATGAGATTCGACAGCTTAGAGAAACTGAGTTCCCATGGAAACTTCACTCCACTCGAAACGCACCATATGCACTAATATCCCATTTTATACATGGAAAGCACGCTTCAAAGCGTTAAATAGTTGTTCTGACAGTTTGAATAGTAATAGCAGTTTTGAATTAACTTCTATTCCTTTTCCCAATACACTTTATCATATTCTCCCGACTGATCTAACAAATCTCTAAGCCAACAATTTTCTGTCAATGAACTCTAAAAAGCTCTAGAAGGCAAATGCGTGCAAAATGCACGCTTACATGACCACTAACAAACAAAAAAAAGAACATCAAAAGTCACAGATAATTAGTTAATTGTTGAAATGGAATTGGATTTGGCGTTTGAAGCACGGCATAGATGTTGATTGGCGGATATGAATAGGCAGTTGATTCCACAAGAGAGGAGCAGCCACAACGAAGGAGCGGAGGCCAAATAAGGTAGAGTAGTGTGGGACATGTAAAAGAAGGGAATTACGGGAACGCAGAGCACAATACACAGTACGAGAATTGTCGAGAAAAGGAAGGTTGAGAAATGAAGGGGTATGAGAAGTTATAAGGCGAAAAGCAATGATAAGAAGACGAATTTGAACACGACAATAAATGGTAGGCCAATCAAGAGAAACAAGATAGTGGGATGTATGATCAAAACGACGAAGACGGAGGAGAACTCGGACGGCAGCGTTGATGATGCGTTGTAAAGGAAGAAGAGTGGATTTAGGTGAGTTGGAAAATAGACTAAGACAGTAATCAAGTCTTGAGAAAAGAAGAGAAGATATGAGTCATACAAGAAGGGAAATCGATCAATCTACGAACTTGACGGAGATTGCGGAGTATCAAGGTAGATGAGGGTACTTTATCACTAACGAAAGGTTTAAGTGAAAGTCGGTTGTCGAAATGAAAGCCTAGGAAAACGAGATTATCAACGATAGGAAGAATTGTAGAATTTAATGATACGGAAGGAGGTTCTACGCCGAAGCTTCGAGGTAGGATCCACATAATTTTAGATTTATCAGGATTCAGAGAAAGGCGAAGGGAAGAAAGATGATTGGAAATTGAGACAAGACAGCTGGAAACAGAAACACTAAGATCATGAATACGATAAGCAGGTGCGTGAGCATAGATGAGAAGTGCCATCAGCATATTGCATAACATGGAAGTTAAATTTATGAAAAATCGAAGACAAGTCACCGAGAAGAAGAGAGAAAAGCATAGGGCCTAATACGGAGCCTTGTGGAACACCGGTCGGGATTGATGAAGGATGGGAATAAGAAGAGTTAGAATAGACGCGAAATGTACGATTTGATAGATATGAAGAAAACCATGATACAGTGGGTAAAGAGAAGCCATAATCATGACGAAGGCGATGGAGAAGAATCGAGTGATCGACGATGTCAAAAGCAGACGATAGATCAAGAGAAACTATGACACTACATAATTTATGATCGCGCGAGATGAGTAAGTCATTATAAACTTTAAGACAGGCAATTTCAGTAGAGTGATTAGAGCGAAAAGCGGCTTGGAAGGGAGGAAACAAGTTAGAGGAAAAGAGATATGTATTAACTTGCTTGAGAACGAGACGCTCAAGGAGTTTAGAGAGGGTTGGGAGAAGTGAGATTGGACGGTACGAAGATGGTAGTGAGGAGTCGAGAGATCGCTTTTTGATGAGAGGACGAACAGTGGCGCATTTCCAGATGGAAGGAAATGTACGGCTACGGATTGACGAGTTGAACAATGTGGTTAGGAAGGGTGAGATAGAGGAGCAGATATTTTTAAGCAAGTGAGTGGGAATTGGGTCAGAAGGAGAGGTTTTATTAGGTAATTACAGCAGAACCGAAGAAACTTCATCAGACGAAACGGGAAGAAGTTGGAATAGATACAATTGATATACTAGGTCAATATTCTACTGACCTGTTTAACAAAGTTTTTATTGGATACTCCGTTTCCATGTTTCGGGAGCAATTAGTAGTTAAAGTACTATATAAATGTTCTGGCGACTCTTACTATCCAAATACATACAGCGTCATCGCAATACTTAATCATCCTATCAATTTCTTCTCATCCTAGCTTTCACGTCGCCTTTCCACCTATTCCGAGCAACACAGATTTCGAAATCGACTTTCCACCTCGTTATCTCCACAAGTACGTCTCGGCCACGATGTTTCCGCCTTCAGATCCATCCTCTCGTATCTTGTTCCTGCGGATAAACCATCATTTTTCAACAACATCTCTCCTGTCGCATTCATCCGTCTAAACAAATCTTCTCAATCTAATCCTTCTAAGCCCCCTATCCTAAAAATTGTTTTCAAGCATCACGCGTCCTCTGTCCTCTCTCAACGATTTAAATTCATGTCACCTTCAACCACCTGAATTTTCTCCGATCGCACCCATTCTGAAATCGATCAACTCTCTTCTGACCGCATCGAAAAACGCCGTCGCGGGGAAAACAAAAAAAACATCTCTCTCCATCCGAAACATAGTCGGAAATTTTTAAGTTGTCCATACCCGCCCCAAAATTCGATGGCGATACATCTCCCCTATGTGTCTTCTCCGCTATACTCTTTCACCACCCACAGTTTCCGCCTCGGCCTCCTCAACACTAGATATATTCTCAATAAATCCGATCTTATCTTCAACCTATTCACCATGTAATCCATGGATATCTTCTGCCTCACCGAATCCTAGCACTCAGATTCCGACGACCTTTCCATTCGCCGTCTGCTCTTTGCCGGTTGCTCATTAGTCGAATCCGCCCAGTCCCTAAGCTTAACCCCATCTAAATTCTTAAATCATGACGGCATCGTCGCATTCGCGCGTCACCTTGCGTCTCTTCGCAAAATCAATCCCCATTTCAGTCCTTGCACTTTTGAATTGCTCACTTGTCGTTCTTCTAGCCCGATCACTTTATATCTCGCCATTTATACCGTCCTGGTTTATCAACTCCTACATCCTTATTTTTTACCGAACTCGCTGACCTCCTTTCTCATTGTTCTTTGTCCTAATCCCTTCGCTCGTTCTTGGGGAATTCAACATCCGCCTAGACCGCCCCTCTTCCACGAATTTTATCTAGTTCATCAACATTCTATGCCCCCACACATCTCCTTGATTGGGCACTCGACATCATCGCTGTCCCGGATCGTTTTGCTGCATACGCCTCACTGTCCATCTCCTATCCTAGTCTATTCGATCATTTTCTCATCACCCTTGATCTCACTTCCAATCGCTCCCTGTTTCACACACCTACCATCCTACGTCGCCTTGGAGAAATCTTGAACTCCCCCTTCTCCGCTCCCCCTTACTTAAATCGTCTCTATCTTCTCACACAATAACATCATCCTCTACTCACGATCATGCCTTTCTTTTCGACTCTGAACTCACATCAATTCTCGATCTGCTCTTGCCGGTCAAGCCTAAACCTCAGCGTCGCTTGCACCGTGCCCCATGATTCGGCATCCAATGCCTACTCTCAAAGCGTCGATTCCGTCATGCTTTCCCAGTCTATCACCGCTTTCTTAGACGTGATATCCGATCGCTCACTCCGTATATCCATCATTCCTAACTCGCTCTTCGGCGGTCTCATTTCCATCTACTACGTACCAAATGCAACTCTTTCTGGCAGCACAAAATCAATACTTCATTAAACTCCAAGTCTCTCTGGCATACTTTTAACTCGATCCTTTCTCGCTCCTCTTCGTCTTGCAACACCAATTCCCATGATTATTCGTCATTTATTCAGACCAAAGTATCCGCGTTGCTCTCTCTCACAAACAGTCTTCATTCCATCTCACTGCTACTCGCCTCGCCTTATACTCTCGAAACTCTTTTATATTCTCCCTGTCTCATCTGCCGAAGTTTCATCTGTCCTCATGTCCTTGCCCAACAAAACCTCACCTGCCTATCCCCGCCTACCCCCATATTTATATCCATATGATCATCGATATCTCCTTTCCTCACAACCTTATTTAACTCGTCCATCCCCAGTCGTATCTTTCCATCACGCTGGAATCAGCCATCGTACGTCCCCCATTTAAGAAGCAATCGCTCGACTTCTAACTATCGCCCCCATTTCACTCCTCCCTACTATTTCCAAGTTCTTAAGCGCCTTATCTTAATACAGATCAACCTTTATCTATCCTGATCTAATCTATACCCTCCTTTCCAATCCGCTTTCCGCTCTTATAACTCCACAGAAATCGCCTGCATGAATGTTTACAACGACCTTCTCATTTCTCGTGACAAGGCTCTATATAGTGCTCTCATCTCCATCAAACTCTTATCCGCCTTCGACATCGTCGATCACTCAATCCTCCTTTCTCGCCTTCGTTATGATTACGGCTTTTCTTCCTCTTGTGTTGCATGGTTAGCTTCATAGCTATCCGACCGTTCTTTTCAAGTCTATTCAAATTCATCATCCGCTCCTCCCATTACTATTTTCTGCAGGGTCCCAGAAGGTTCAGTCCTAGGACCCCTGCTTTTCTCTCTTCTACTCGGCGATATCTCTCCAGTTATCAAACCTTACTCCTTTAACGTCATGCAATACGCCGATGACATCCTCACCTATGCTCATGCACCCGCACATCGCATACACGATATCGAAATTTCTGCATCCAACTGTCTTTTTTCTATCTACAAACGTCTCTCCCATCTTCGTCTCGTTCTAAACCCAGACAAGTCTAAAATAATGTGGATCATCCCCCGTCAACCTAACATATATCCTCCCTCTGTATCTTTTGCCTCATCAATAATTCCCATAGAACACAATCTCACTTTCTTAGGATTCCATTTCGATGACCACCTTTCCCTTAACCACTTCGTGTTTGGTAATGTCCGCTCGTCTAACTTAATTCTCCGTGACATCCGCCGTATCCTTCCCCTTATTGACTTCCGTTCTTGTATGTATCTTCTTTCATCGCTTATTTTCACTAAAATCGATAACTGCCTTAGCTTTTTCGCCAATTCTCCAAAATTCATCATCCTACCCCTACAACGCATCATCAACTCCACCGTTCGAGTGCTCCTACGTCTCCGTCGCTTTGATCACACATCCGCATATCTTGCCTAACTCTCCTGGCTTACCATCTACATCCGCATATAACTCCGCCGTTCGAGTGCTCCTACGTCTCTGTCGCTTTGATCACACATCCGCATATCTTGCCTAACTCTCCTGGCCTACCATCCACATCCGCATACAACTCCATCTTCTTATCGTAAATTTTCTGACTATCGACAGTCAATTTTACAGACTATCGACAAGTTTCGTCTCCGTGAAACATTCGCATTCAAACAACACACTAAATAATTTACTACCAAACTCTTTGCAATTCATCCTAAAATATCATCAGCATCAAATACCTTCAAATCACTGTGACATAAACCATACGGAAAGAAAATCTACTTATTGTTGGCGCCCATATACACGGATCACGATAAGTTTTGCATAATTCGTATCTCATACCACGACCCTTCGAGTTATTGCTACTTTAATTTTTTTAACATTCAATGTGCACCCATTTCTCATCTGTTTCATTGCCATGTTGTGATATCACATTGATCACTATCTTGTTTATTTCTGTATTTATCTACTACCTACTACTTTTTGTAGATTTGTGAATAAAAGCCATTTTACTCTCTTTGGTTATCACAATTTTATTCACGAATTGTGTGTTTAAGCTGTTAAATATTGTCTAGAATTGTGATTGATGGAATCTCTGTTCAAGCCGGATGCACTTAAACTGGCCACATACTGTCCTGATGCAGAACGCGAATGGCGCCACTGGCGATATCGCTTTGAAACTTACATTAAACGTCTCAAAATCGATTCTGCAGATGACAAGGTTGATCTTCTGAAAATATCAATTTCAGCTCAGTTATTTGATAAGATCGAGGAATGTCCAAATTATGACTCAGCAATGGATTTACTCGACAAATCATTCATAAAAGCTACAAATTCGGTTTACAAACGACATTTGTTATGCTCGGCCAGACAAGTTCTCGATGAATTGATATCTAATTATGTGGATCGTCTTGAAACGCTTGCTCGTCAATGTACTTTTAAAGATGTGAAAGCTAACGAGCTGCGTGATATTCTCATTTGCGATTCATTTATTACGGGATTGCAGTCAAATGAAATTCGTCAGCGCATACTCGAAACCAATGACATTGATAAAGAGAAAGCGTATCAAGTCGCTCGAACAATTGAAGCAGCCCAAATTCAATCAAACGAATATCGACACACATCCGAATTCACAGTAAATGCCATGAAAGAGACCCAAAGCTCTAAACTAAATACTGATAACTCAGAAAATTAAGAATCTAATGCTCTAGTTCAAAAGATAATCAAGAAAAAATGCTACTTTTGTGGTGGAGCTATGCATATCCGCAATCGTTGTCCAGCCCGGGATGCTGAATGTTCATTTTGCTCAAAACGTGGGCACTACGAGAAAGTTTGTAGAGCTAAGATGTTTCGATCGCGGCAAAAATATCATCGTAGTACTCGACCATATACGTCCGACGGTGAATCACTTAATATCATCTCTTGTCAAAATGCGAATAGTGATGCATCGAAGCTAGACGACATGACGGTACAAGTTCGTGTTGGGACTCAAAAGCTGGATGCGCTTATCGACACTGGAAGCTCTTCCAATTTCGTCGATTCTTCAGTAATTCGCAAATTAGGTGTTCCTACAGAATCTTGTTGTGTTAGGATTTCCATGGCTGATTCATCGTTTACCTCTGTATGCGATGAACAATGTGTGATATCGATATCTTACAGTAATCGCAACTATTCTGACGTTCAACGTTTCGTCATGCCTCACCTATGCCGTGATTTGATACTTGGTCATCCATTCTTGCGCTTACATTCAAGTATTTCCATTCGACTTCAAGGGAATAATAAGCAAGATACATTGACAATTGGACAATTATCTAGCATGGAAATCAATTTACCGTCGTTATTTTCAGACGATTTTAAAGACTGGAAACCTTGTAGCAATTCCGTCTCGACGACGTAATATCGAAGATAATCGCTTCATTGCTTTGGAAGTAAAACGAATGTTGGCCGAGGGAATCATCGAGCACAGTCGATCACCATGGCGCGCGCAAGTTCTTATTGCAAACAGGGAAGGACGTCGTCGTCTTGTTGTAGATTACTCACATACAGTAAATAGATTCACTGTACTTGACGCTTACCCAATGCCCCGAATAGACGATTTGATTGATACCATATCGAGCAATAACGTGTTTAGCACTCTAGATCTCAAAAGTGCTTATCATCAAGTTCCCTTACGAGCAAACGAAAATTTTTTGACGGCATTCGAGGCTGATGGTAAACTCTATCAATTTCAGCGAATGCCATTCGGACTCACGAATGATGTGGCCGCTTTCCAACGAATAATCAACGAGATCATAGAGAAAGAAAACTTAACCGGCACATACTCATATCTCGACGACATTATTGTGTGCGGCAAAACCCAGCAAGAACACGATACAAATCTGGCAAACTTTCGTGAAGTTGCTTCTAAGTACCGAATAACACTAAATGAATCAAAGTGTATTTTTAATAAGACGATGATCAATATTCTGGGATATCAAGTTGGCAATGGTATTAAACGGCCTGATCCTAATCGTGTTTCATCTTTGCGAGAACTGCAAGTACCTCAAAATAAACGTCAACTGTGAAGAATTGTTGGCCTCTTCTCTCATTATTCCAAATGGATTCAAAATTTTTCGTCGCAGATTCGTCCGTTAGCTGAAACTACGAATTTTCCTATTACACCGGTAGCAAGGCGCTCTTTTGATCTAATTCGTGATCTCATTATTTCAGCTACACTAACACCCATCGATTTCAACAAGACATTTACAGTTGAGACTGACACCTTTCTCCATGCCATCGGTGCCGTATTAATACAGGATAACAAACCCGTTGCCTTTTATTCACATACCCTTAGCAAGATTGCCGTTGGACATTCCGCTATTGATAAGGAGGTCTTCGCCATCGTCGAAGCATTACGATATTGGAGGCACTATTTGTCTGGTCGAACTTTCAATGTTCTAACTGATCAAAGGTCCGTCTCATTTATATTTAACAGGAATCATAAGAGTAAAATAAAAAATGAAAAGGTGCAAAGATGGCGTCTCGATTTATCTGAATTTAAGTATTGCATCATTTATCGGCCTGGAAAGTTGAATTGTGTGGCCGACTCAATGTATAGGGATATATGTGCATCAAGTTACGGGTATTTCAACCAACAAAAAGATTTAAAGCTCCTTTACGAACTTCACGCGACGCTTTGCCACCCTGGAGTCAATCGTTTGTACCATTTTATTCAATCGAATCAACTCCCATATAGCTCTCAAGACGTTCGTTATGTTGTCTCTCATTGTGTAACATGTTCTTTGTTGAAACCGAACTTCTATAAGCCTTAAAAGACCGCCCTCATCAGAGCTACGAAACCCTTCGAAAGGATTTCACTTGACTTTAAAGGGCCATTGCCTAGTTCATCAGGCAAGAAATATTTGATGACAGTCATCGATGAATATTCTCGATATCCGTTTGCTTTCGCATGCCGAGATATGTCCACACAAACAGTGATTAATTGTCTACGCAGCATTGTGTCAATATTTGCCCCCCCCCCGAATTTGTACATTCCGATCGCGGGTCATCCTTCATGTCGAAAGAATTCACAGATTATCTGAGCAGTATTGGTACGGTAGCAAGTCATTCTTCTCCGTACAATCCGGTCGGTAACGGACAGATCGAGCGCTACAACGGCATTTTATGGAGCGCTATACTTTTGCGGCTTAGAGACTACAATCGTGCTGTTGATGCTTGGGAAACTGTTCTCACTGAATGTCTTCAGTCTATCCGTGGACTATTATGTACAGCTACCGGTTCGATACCCCATGATCGTATCTTTAACTTCCCTAGACGTCCACTAGCAAAATTCAACTTGCCCAAATGGCTATGTAATCCCGGTCCAGTATTCGTACGAAACTTCTACGAGCATGATAAATATGACGATAAATTGCTTAAAGCAAAACTGATAAACGCTAATCCTAACACAGCACATATTGAATTTCCATCTGGAAAGGAAGCGAATATATCAACTCGGCATCTATCGTGTTGTCCTTCAGAAACCCGCATTTACAAGGATCCAAACAAAGTGGATATTTATAATCCTGGAACATTAAGGACCGATGACGAAAGATTTTGTTAACATAAAATTATTTTTACTCTAAGCAGGCAAACCAGTTCACCGTAACGGTGAACCCCAGGTATTTTACTCGACTCGAGAAGACAGGGAGTGGTTCATGGGCAAATATGGAGGAGGGGTCAGAGAGTGCTAATCTCTTGAGCTTTTGCTTTGCTTCAGGGGTGTCGTGAAAGACGACCACCTGCAATTTGGCGGAGTTTTAAATAAGATTTGAAGGTGGAAGCTGGTCTTTTAATCTTAAAACGAACCGGCTGATGTTAGAGACTACGTCCTTGCACCTGTGTCCAGTGAACAAGGCTGTGGTGTCATCAGCGTACACCACTAGACGTTGTTCACGTTTAAATATTTTGAATAGAATGATGTAAGCAGCAAGGTATAAGATAGGAGAAAGAGGAGAGCCTTAAGGCACTCCCGTAATAGGGTAGAACTGACGCGCATCAGGGTCGTCTTCATAAAAAAACGCTTGGTGTACAGCAGTATCTTCCACCCTGTTCACTATTCTCGCAAGCAACCCGAGGGACCTGAGAGAAGATATCACGAAGGGAATGGAGATGCGGTCAAATGCGGCAGAGAAGTCCAGGAAAACGGCCACTACCATACGATGGCTATTTTCCCGACAAAACTGCTCCACCTCACCTACTGCTGAATGGACCGAGCGACCTTTGACGAACCCATGAAAACCAGGAGGGATCAAATTACGCCTTAACATATGATCGCGGATTTTACGCGCAAGCGCTTTTTGGTAAATCGACACGAGGGCATTTCGTATCGAGATGGGACGAAGGTCTTTAGGACAAGAGCAGGATTTAACCTTAGGGATAAAAACACGTTTACTAATATTGATGCCTGCTACATCGGAAGGGGAGGCTAATAGCATTGTGACGGCCACCTCTCTTCTCTGATCGGCAGTCAGAAGATGACAGACACGAGAAGAGAGTGGAGCGACGGATTTGGAGGTGCCCGGAAGTGGACCCCAGGAGTCGAGAATATCATTCACCGATAAATCCCTACTCCTGTAGTCACCCCAGGGCGGGATTGGTTGAGGTGATTGAGTGGCTCCATAATTGTGATAGGCTAGTGACTTCTCCAAAACTTTATCAAGGCCTATCTTACCTTATCCAACCCAATGCTCTATCCTTCCAACATACAAACTTCTCCTTCTTGAATACCTTCCAAAAGGAAGACTGAGCCGGCTTAAGACGGGCAATACTCGCCTTATCCTTACTCAGCTGGAACCTATACCTAGTGCTCCAATATTCATTCAAGAGAACTTGCCTGGCAGACGCAGAGAGATCGGGAAGACGAAGCATAAATGCTAAGGTCTTGAGTTTTGTCAGAGTGGGACTGTAAATACGACCTTTATAGGTTGTCGAAAGTATCGCGGAAGCTTGCGAAGACAGGTAGGAATTAAATTCGGTTATACTCTCATTACCAATTCGTGGGAAGCGTTGTATATCTGCCTAAAAGAAAGCCACTCTGATAGAATCAAAGTGAAACCTCCTCAGCAGCGTGTCCTGCTCTATCCGCCGCCAAAGAATGAGGTCATGAGAGGTGGACAGCTGTAGACGCGACTGCTTCATGCAGAGGGGTTTAAGCAACCACCTCGAGTGGAGCAGTAAAATATTGAGGATTGAATTCGTTGATGTGCAATGAAAGGAGGGGGACGGTGGTTTATGAATAAGATAACCGTTTCTGACTATGCGAATTGCAGCATTAATCTAACGACCATTTCTGTCGTTGAAGTCATCTAGTACCATGTCATAACCGCTGTCGATAATCTTATCCAGGAGGTCACGGTTCTTGTGAATCTCCCCTGGACGGATGTAGACATTGGCTAGACTGAGGCGTTTACTGTTCTTACAGAGTGAAACTACTAAACAAGAAAGGGTTGGACAAGAGTAATTCAACAGGAGGAAAGACCTTAGGGAGCATTTAACTAAGGTCAAGAGTCCTTGAGATGAATATGAGTGAGGTGGGGTTATGTACGGATTATAGCGGGTATAAATGTGCTTTAGGATGTGTCGAGTAATGTCCTGGGGGAGACGGATAGACCGCGTCTCCTGAAGGACTATAACATCTGCGTCTCTACCAGATAAAAGTCTAAGGGCATAAGCACCTCCCGAATTCCACTGAAGAATATTCAGTGAAAAAGGCTCGGGTTTACTCACCATTGTGTTAAATTAGTTAGAAGGGGGATGCCAACCTAGACAAAACTAGGTGCAAGATGGTTGCCCCCTTGTCACTAGCCCCATCACAGGCCAGACCCCCAAGGCAATATCTTCATTTCCCTGAGAGGCACTCAAGTTTTTTAGAATCTTTTCTACCTTAAGTGGGGAACCATTCTGGCAGAACCCCCTTCTTAGTTCGAGGGGTTGACTTTAGGTCTACTGGAACCTGAGTGACAGTAGGAGTGACCAGAGGGATAAAAAAGGCCTTTAGCTCAGCGATGATTGTGCGTTTTTGATTCGCCAAAAGTGTAAGGATGTCGTTGTTCGACATTCCGACTGGAGCAGCAGCTTCTACATAGGAGTGAGACGGGGGTTTCATAAATCGTTGACGATATTTCTTGTACGAGGCGCACTTGCGCGACTATGCAGGATGATCCCCACGGCAGTTAATGCACGAGGGAGATGCCAGACATTCTTCATTGCAGACCATGTGGCTACACTCAGTCGTTCCACATACCCCACATGTTTGGGGCTTACTGCATGTAAACCCCCAATGTCCCCAGCAGTGGCATCTTTGACAGTGGGGGAACGTCCATCTGTCTTCCCTCAATTATTGTAAATTTTAAGTTAAAACCCATACAGGGGTTGCCTGAGGAACGGGATAATGGTAATCCACTATCTAAGTCAGCATTCGCAAATCCAACTGAGAGGGGTTCGCCCCCTTCCCTAGTGCCTGCCTAACTGAGTGCAATTTGAAGCGACTCTTGTACTTGTTTGAGTCATCTTCGTCTAAGTACGGTGGAAAGTTCGAAATCGTTAGGCTATATTGGAGCGGCTTAGTAGTGATCGACCCGTGATCAAGATAATGCTCCTCGAAATAAGCCTTATACTCATCCAATATTGAGGCGTTAGTAAAAGAAATCTTCACTGAGTTGGGATAAACCTTAACAGAGTTAAATATAACTCTTTTGTCGTGAAGACTAATAAAATCACGAAGAAACGTTTGGAACAAGTTATGTTTTTCTATAGGTTTTGACGCCTGTATTATGCACAAATGTGATAGCTTTGGAATAGGAGGTAATATCCCCTTATTTGAGTCCAGAAAACAAAAATCACCACTTACTTGCGAGTTCGTCCTACCTTTGGAAGAGAATAGATGACCAGGAACATTCGCTTCTTCCTTGTTTGCTTGAAAATCGTTGCAAAATAACGAGCTTTGAAGCTCCGACATGCTTTTTTCGTTTTTGTAATCCGAGTTTTATTTTTCAAATACACACAAATTAGTGTAAAAACATTTGAATGGTTACCCGCAAATGGAATTTTATTACTTGTGTATATGTATACATTTTTCGTTTAAAAAATGAGTAAATTTAGAATGTCGGAGCGTTCAAAGAATTCAATGAAAACTAATTTTCCTGCCAATACAATAAATGAGGTTAGTAAAGATTTAGCTTCTCTTGAATATATTCCGGAGGGAAAACTCCCCCGGTACCAAAATTATCCAACCTGGTGATTATCAGACTTTTGGTGCCTCTGGAAAGGCAGAACATGTTCAATGTTTTTATAAGAGGCTTTGCCGATTGATTTAAAAAAATTATATTGTTCAACGCTAGTAAATATTATGAATCTGAGATCAAAATCTCATTCTGCACTCATGATATGGCAATGTCGTACGTCGAATACTTTAAAAAAGAGCATTTTGAACAAGGTATAATCGCTTCCAAACCAATCCTGGCAACAATAAAGATAAATAATATGCCATATTCATTTCAGAAGAAGATATATCAGCTCTAGAAAGTGATTACAAAATCTCTAACGTGCGCTTTATAAAAAGGATTAAAGGCTTCCCCATTCCCGTGGCGTTCTGCAATGCCCCGGTTGATGAAGCTCTTAAACTATCGATTTCGACATGCAATCCTTTTATGGGGTATAATTTGAGATTTTCAATAATCGAAACTGACTCACTAACGTACCCTCACTGCAACAATTGTCATCAGTGGGGGCATTGGTCCACTGGATGTTCTTTACCACATAAGTGCGGCGTGTGTGGTACAACTGTTATACATCCTGAAAAGTGCGAAAGTAAGCCATCTTCCGCAAACTGCGGTGGTGAGCACCCCGCATGGTCAAAAAAGTGTAAAATCTTTAAGGCATACCAAAAGAGACACAGGAGTGTGACAGCAAAACCAACTAGCTTCGTGGAAGCTGTCTCGTCTAACAAGAAAGACGACAGGGTGCTTGACACGGAAATTCTTTAACTTATTGAAATGCAGCATCAGGCATCAATGATTCAACTTGAAAAATTGGTCCAAAAATTGGTGGATCAATTAGCGGAATCCTTCCGTTCTCCTCCTTCAGGGAAGACCAACAATATTAATAAGCCACCAAAATCTAAGAAACGAAACGGGTCAGCGCTAAGCATAGCCGCTCTGAAGCTTGCTCGGAAGGATTCGATCTGGGCTATGGCTAACGAGGGAAATGAAGATATCGCCCGTGGGCAAGCGACTCCATTTGTCGTGACGGGAAGCGGTAAAGGCGACCTTTCCGCCTCTAGTTGCGACTAGGTGGAGGGCGTCCCACTTCGGTAACACTTACGCAATGGGAAGTAATCAAGGACCTTTTTCACTGAATATCCTTCAGTGGAATTCGGGAGGTGCTTCCGCCCTTAGCCTTCTATCTGGTAGAGATGCAGATGTTATAGTCCTTCAGGAGACGCGGTCTATCCGTCTCCCCCAGGATATTACTCGATTTATCCCTAAGCACATATACACCCACTTTACTCCTTACATAACCCCCCCTCACTCCTCTTCATCACAAGGTCTTTTAACCCTAGTAAAAAGCTCCTTAAGATCATCCCTCCTATTAAACTACTCTTGTCCAGCCCTATCTTGTTTAGCTATATCACTTTGTAAGAACGGTAAGCGTATAAGCATAGCCAATGTCTATATTCGGCCAGGAGAAATTCACAAGAACCGTGACCTCCTGGATCAAATATTGGGGAGCGGTTATGACATGTTACTTGGTGACTTCAACGACAGAACTGGTCGTTGGATTAATGCAGCACTCCGCAGAGCAAGGATCGACTATCTTATTCATAAACCACCTTCCCCAACCTTTCATTGCTCTACAACAAATTCTCTCCTCGACATATTACTGCTACATAAGATGTGGTTGTTGAAACCCATTTGCACCGAGCAGTCGCGTCAACAACAGACCACCTCTCATGACCTAATTCGCTGGCGGCTAGAGGACGATACGTTGCTTAGAAGAAGGTTTCACTTTGATCCTATTAGAGTGGCCTTCTTTCAGGCAGCTATCCAACTCTTCCCCAGAATTGGAATTGAGAGTTTGACCGAATTTAATTCCTACCTCTCATCGCAAGCTACCGCGATCCTTTCGACTACCTATAAAGGTCGAATATACAATCCTACTCCAACAAAGCTCAAGGTCCTAGCTAAAATGTTACACCTTCCCAATCTCTCTGTTTCCGCCAGACAGATTATCTCGAATGAATATTGGAGCTCTAGATATAGGCTCCAGCTGAGCAGGGATAGGGCAAGCATTGCTCACCTAAACCCTTCTAAGGCAGAAATTCACAAGAACCGTGACCTCCTGGATCAAATATTGGGGAGCGGTTATGACATGTTACTTGGTGACTTCAACGACAGAACTGGTCGTTGGATTAATGCAGCACTCCGCAGAGCAAGGATCGACTATCTTATTCATAAACCACCTTCCCCAACCTTTCATTGCTTGTTACTTGGTGACGATCCTTGCTCTGCGGAGTCCTTCTGTAAGATATTCAAGAAGGATAAGTTTGTCTGTTGGAAGGATATAGCCTTGGTTTGGATTGGTAGCATAGGCCTTGACAAAGTTTTAGAGGAGTCACTTTCCTTACATAATTATGGAGCCACTCAATCTCTCCAACCAATCCCGCCTTGGTGTGACTTCAGGAGTAGGGACTTATCTGTTACAGATATCCTTATCTCCTGGGGACCACTCCCGGGCACCTCCAAATCCCACGCGCCACTCACCACTCGTGTCTGTCAGCTTTTGACATACAGTCAGAGAAAGGAGGTCGCCATCACAATGCTATTAGCCTCCCCGTCCGACATAGCGGACATCAACATCAGCCGTCGAGTTTTTTAACTAAAAAGAGATTAATTACTTGTCCTAAAGATCCGCGGCCCACCTCGATTCAAAACACCCTCATATCCATCTACGAGAAAGCGCTTGCGCGTAGAATCCGCGTTCATTTCTGTAGGCGTAATTTGATCCCACCGAGTTTTCATGGGTTTGTCAAATGGCACTCGGTACATTCAGCAATTGGTGAAGTGCATCATTTTTGCCAGGATAATAGTCATCAGCTTGCTGTAGCTGTTTTTCTTGATTTTTCAGCTGCATGTGACCGGATCTCCATTCCCTTCGTTATCTCCTCTCTCAGGTCCCTCGAGTTGCCTGCGAGAATTGTTAACAGGGTGAAGATATTGTTGTACACTAAGCGGTTATACTATGAAGACGACCGTGATGCGCATCAGTTCTTCCCTATTACGGGTGTACCTCAAGGATCCCCACTTTCTCCTATCTTATATCTTGCTGCATCCATTGTATTATTCAAGAATTTTAAACGTGATCAACATCTAGTGGTATATGCTGATGATACCACAGCCTTGTTCTCTGGACGCAGGTGCAAAGATGTAATCTCTGACATCAGCCGTTTCTTTTTAAGATTAAAAGATCAGTTGCCCCCATCCAATTTTATTTTAAACTCCTCTAAATCGCAGGTTGTAGTCTTTCATGGCGTTCCTGCCATTAAAAAAAACTTAAGAGACTAGTACTCTCTGCCCTCTCCTCCATTTTGCAGTATCAACCACTCCTCATCTTCATGAGTCGAGTAAAATATCTGGGGTTCACCGTTACGGTGAATTGGTCGGCGAAAGCTGACCTGGATAGACTTAAACGTATCCTGAAGAAAGCTAGGTGGGCTCTGAAACGGGCTCAGCATCTGTCATTGAATGGGATAACCCAAGTGCGCCTCTGGGATACTTGGACTATCTCGGGATTAGTCTTCTTCTCACGAAGACGTCCCCAGAACAAATACTAAGGTTTCTCAAGCTCCTCATCTCGAGATTACCAACCATAGTCCGCCTTGTCTGGACTCTTAGGTGTTTTAGAGAACCCGAATGGTTCAGTCAGAGGGCGGCGCGCTGGTGCGACCAAGGGTCTCAGATCCATCTGGACATGAGGCCGTAAATATAAGTTGAAGATTTCAAAATACACGTCGTGATCGGCTTCTATTTTAAGTTGTCTTTTGCATGTTTTTGTTTCTTAAAGTTTTTATCAGTTATATAGTTATTAATAAAACCATTATTTATTACATGTTTGTAGCAAAAAAATGTGTAAACAAGTAAGTACAATCGGTGCTTCAAAGATAAGTGATAATTCAAGCAAAATGACCATTTCAAAAGGTATTCCAACGATTTTTTCTAATATTCAAGACAAGCAAGTAAGTGATTTATTGTCTGTTAATCAGCCGGGAGCGGGGCTACTCCCCCTATCCCTAAATTGAAGAATTTGGTTGTTGAATCTTTAACCCAGCCACAAGAAGGGCACAAGTTATTTAATATTTTTCTACGACCATTCGAGTTTTCTACGACCATCAAGTTATTTTTAATTCTGTTAAACTTCATGAATCGGAAATTAAGACTTCCTTCGCTACATGCGATTTAGCGAAGGAGTATGAAAGATTCTTTAACTCAAATTTAAAGCAATTTGGTACGTTACAGTACAAACCGATTCAGGCCTCTTTAAAAATTAATAATATACCTCCATACTTAGAGGATAAAGATGTAGAATCACTCAAACGGGTATACAAATTATCAAGTTTCCGACCTGTTAAGAGTAAAAATGGTTTTCCTTTATCAATTGCTTTTTGTTCGTCGTCAATGGATCATGCAGAAATTCTAGCGAACTCCGTGTTTAATCTATTTCTAGGCTACAATATTAAATTTACCGTACTTGATGCAGACGATCTCACTTAGCCCCACTGCAATGCATGTCATCAGTAAGGGTATTGGGTCTCTAGTTGCCACAACAAAAAATCCTGTAGAGTATGTAGCCTTGATTCCTGTCAGAGCTTAGTTAAGGGAAAGAAATGCGGGGCTCCTTCCTTATGTTCTAACTGCGCCGGTGACCATCCAGCTTAGTCCCGCAAATGTTCCGTATTTAAGAACTATAGGATGAAGTTTTCTGTCCGGCTCAAATTAAGAAGGGTGATGCAAGCTTCTCCACAGCAGCTTCAAGAATATCCGACAAGGATATCATCTATATTATTGATTATAATAAACTATCCATACTAAAACAAAAGGAGAGTATTGCGGCCGGTATATTTTCAGCATTGTACTCTTCCCCTGAAATTCCCAAACAACAAATTATGTAAGAATCTAAGATTAGGGGTGCATCGGCTCATTCCGTTTCCCCCCCATTAAGATCTGAAAACTGCTGAAAGCGAAGGACAAAAGCGCCTTAATGGGAAATGAAGACAATACCCGTGGGCAAGTGCTCGCCCAGGACAGAGTTGGTGGTGGGAAGGGCGACATTTCCGCCCCCCCCCAGCTCTGTCTAGAGATGAGGCAATCCCACCCAGCTGACATAACACAATGCAGAGTACTCGTGAGCCTTTTTCACTGAATATTCTTCAGTGGAATTCGGGATGAGCTTCTGCCCTTAGACTTCTATCTGGTAGAGATACAGATGTTATAGTTTTCAGGATACGCGGTCTATCCGTCTCCCCCAGGACATTACTTGATTTATCCCTAAGCACATCTACATCCACTATACACTGTACATTACCCATCTTCACTCATCTTCATCATAAGGTAATTTAATCCTAGTTAAATGCTTTTTGAGATCTTCCCTTCTACTCAACTATTCTTGTCCAGCCCTGCCTTCTTTAGCAATATCAATTTGTAAGAACGGTAAACGCCTCAGTCTAGCCAATGTCTACATCTGTCCAGGTGAGATTCATAAGAACCGTTACCTCCTGGATAAGATTATAGATAGCGGATATGACATATTACTTGGTGACTTCAACTTTGCACATCAACAAATTCACTCCTCGACTTATTACTTGTCCGTGAGAGGTGGTTGTTAAAACCCAACTGCACAGAGCAGTTGCGACAACATCTGTCCACCTCTCATGACTTGATTCGCCGGCGGATAGAAGAGGGTACGCTGCTTCGAAGGAGATTCCACTTTGATCCAATCAGTGTAGCTTTCATTCAGGCAGTCATCCAACGCTTCCCCAAATTGGTAATGGAGTCTAACCGAATTTAATTCCTACCTCTCTTTGCAAGCTACCGCGATATTTTCGACACCTAAAAAGGTCGTATTTTCAGTCCCACTCCGACAAAACTCAAGACCTTAGTGTATATGCTCCGTCTTCCCAATCTCTCAACTTCTGCCAGGCAAATTCTCTCGATATAATATTGGATCACTAGATATAGGTTTTAACTGGGTAAGGATAGGGCAAGCATTGCTTCCCTTAATCCAGCCCAGTCTTCCTTCTGGAAGATATTCAAGAAGGAGAAGGTTGTCTGTTGAAAGGATAGAGCTTTGGGCTGGATTGGAAAAATAGATCCTGACAAAGTTTTGGAGGAGTCACTATTGCTACATAATTATGGAGCCACTCAATCACCTCAACCAATCCCGCTTTGGGGAGACTTTATGAGTAGGGAACTATCTGTCTCAGATATCCTTAACTTCTGGGGGCCTCTTCCGGGCACCTCCCAATCTGTCGCTCCACTCTCTTCTCGTGTCTGTCAGCTTTTGACAGCCGGACAAATAAGAGAAGTGGCCGTCACAATGCTATTAGCCGCTCCGTCCGATGTGGCCGGCATCAGCATTAGTAGACGAATATTTTTACCAAAGAACAATCCGGTCTCTCGTCCTAAAGACTTGCGGCCCATTTCGATTGAAAATTCCATCACGTCGATTTACGAAAAAGCGCTTGCGCGAAAAATCCGCGATCTTCTAAATAGGCGTAATTTAATCCCACCAAGTCTCAATGGGTTCGTCGAATGTCATTCGGTTTATTCAGCTGTAGGTTAAGTGCATAAGTTCTGTCAGGAGAATAGTCATCAACTTGTTTTGACTGTTATCCTTGACTTTTCTGCTACATTTGACCGCATCTTTATTTCCTTTGTTATCTCTTCTCTCATTTCCCTTGGGTTGCCTGCGAGAATTGTTAGCAGAGTGGAGATACTGCTGTACACTAAGCGATTCTTTAATGAAGACGATTCTGATGCGCGTCATTTCTACCCTATTACAGGTGTTCCCAAGGATTACCTCTCTCCTATCTTGTTTCTTGGTGCTGCCATTGAACTCTTTTAAATATTTAAACGCGAACAGCGTCTAATGGTATACGCTGATGATACCGCAGCCCTATACTCTGGACGTAGGTGCAAAGACGTAGTCTCGGACATCAGCTTATTTTTTTAAGATCAAAAGACCAGTTAACCCGGTCAAATCCTTTTTTAAACTCCGCCAATTCGCAGGTGGTAGTCTTCCATAGCGCCTCTGCAACAAAGCAAAAACTTAAGAGATTAGCACTCTCTGCCCTCTCCTCCATTTTTTACTAATCAACCTCTCCTCACCTTCGCAAGTCGAATAAAATACCTGATGTTCACTGTTACGGTCAAATGGTCGGCGAAAGCTGACCTGGATAGACTCAAACGTATCATGAAGAAAGCTAGATTTTCGCTGAAACGGGCTCAGTATCTGTCATTGAATGGGAAAACCCAAGTGGGCCTTTGGGGGTACTTGGGATATCTAGGGATTAGTATTTTTTTCGAGAGGACGTCCCCCATAGCAAAGGCTAAGGTTTTTTAAGCTGCTCGTTTCTCGTTTACCTAACATAGTCCGCATCGATTGGACTCTTTTGGGGTGAAAGACCCCGGTTGGTTTAGTCGGAGGACGGCGTGTTGGATTGGTTGAAGTGCTCAGATCTCACTGACCTGAGTCCATGAAGATAGAAGACTTCTACATACTTTTTACAAAGTCTCCGACACGTTTCTTTTTTCTTTTAAATGACACTGACATTTATTTACTCACTTGTATTATTTTTATTACGAAAATCCTTATTTTATCTTATCTTAAAAATATATTTTTTGAACAGTGATCATGTTTGAATAACGTTAGTGGTTACAATAATGTATCTGAATCGAAAATGTGCAGTAAACGTGTTTGCAATGGTTCAATCGCTTTGCCATCAAAAAGCACTATCCCTATTGCTGTTTCATTTTGTACAATGTGCAGCAGCGAAACCATGTACGGTGCTTCAAAAGATTCAACGAAACTCTTATTTTCTAGCGCAATTATTACGAAACAAAGCAAGGTTAGTGCAGATCTTCCTAATTATTTTGCTTCAAGCACGGAAGAAGAACTTCCTTAAGTACCGAAACTAGTCAATCTGGTGGTTGTTAATTATCTGCAACCCTTTGAAAGAAGATCTCTATTTGATATTTTTCTCTAAATTTTTTAAAGGTAGAATTATATAAAATTCTGTGGAATTTTTCGAGTTTGGAATCAGAATTTTGTTTTGTACGCCTAATCTAGCCTCTGAATACTTGAATTATTTTGATTTTTTTTTACAAAATATGGTTCAACGACATATAAGCATATTCAAGTCTCCCTGAAATTATCAAACTTTCCACCTTACGCAACGGACGATGATCTAAAAGATTTTGAGGATACGTATAAAGTTTACAAAGTTCAACCCATTATGGGGAAGAATAGAGAGCCAATTCCGGTGGTCGTTGTATCTTCTACTGTAGACCAGATGACAGAGATGATCTACTTTAGACCATCTCTAAAGTGCTCAGAACGACAGATGATGATATTTTGAAAATTATGGACGCAAGACTGCAAGCCTTTGGAGACATATTTCAATCACTCATTGTTCACCTGATACAAAAGACAGAGGAGTCCGGCTCTCCTCCGAAGATCAAAGTAGTTTGGTCATATGCCAACATTTTCCCTTCAAGTAACGATGCAAAATCTGCATCTTCATCCCTAAAAGACGAAATACTGAATGTTTCACTGGCCTGCATAGATTTAATATTCAATTCACAGTCGAAAACGATGATTCCAGACAATCAGTTATTGCAGTATTAACCCAACAGTACAAGCCAATCGCGTTTTTCTCCTGTATGCTTAGCAATTCGGCTGAGAAGCAATCTGCAATTAAAAAATAAACTTTCGCTATTGTACAGGCTCTTAAACATTGTCGGCACTACCTCATCGGACATAAATTCAGAGTATTGTGTAATCAGAGAACAATTTCATTTTCTCGAATCAATGCAGAAGTCAAATAAATAACGATAAAGTACAACGCTTAAAGCTAGAAATCGCAGAGTACAATTTCGAGATCACATATCACCCAGGAAAGTGCAATGCCGCTGCGGACTGCCTATCCAGAGATATTCCGATCGATTGCACAACGATCAATCATCACAACAAACTTAAGGATCTTCACCGAGAACTGTGTCATCCGGAAGTTTAACGATTTTTTCAATTCGTTCACTCTCACAAACCTCGCTACTCCATGGAAGATGTTCATTCTGCTGTGGAACGTTACCCTACCTGTACTATAGTCAAAGCAAAATTTTCCAGGCGCCAAATGTTCACCTCATCAAATCAACGGTACCCTTTGAAATACTATCATGTAACTTTAAAGGCCCACTTTCATTGATGTCCGGAAGACACTATATATTTGTTGCAATCGACGAATTCTCGTGTTTTACCTTTGCCTCTGCATGTCAGGATCAATCCACGAGTTCGCTGATTAAACGTTTGGATTCAATATTTGCTGTATTCGTAATGCCTAAATCCGTTCATACTGACAGGGAATCTGCCTTCATGTCTACGGACTTCAACAGTTACATGTATGATCGCGGGATTTATGCCACGCATTTAATCCCATATAATTCACGCGGAAATGGGCAAGTTGAACAAATGAACGGTAAGATTTGGAAAATGCTCAGACTTAGTTGCTGTGACCAATCCTTAGATGTATCTAATTGGGAAAAGTTCTTGCCCTTGGTACTAAATTCACTTCGTTCCTTAACATGTTCTTCCACGTATTGTAATTCGCATGAACGCATATTTACATATACGTGTAAGTATAGTCACATTGATAATATCAAGTGGCTCCGACCGAATACATAGGTAAATGTCAGAAACTTATTAATTAGGGAGAGAAACGACCGTAGAAACATTCGGTCCGAATCATTTAAGTGTCGTTGATCGAAACAATCGATCGTTCACGGTTAACAATCGACATTTTGCGAATGATGTTCACACAATTGTTCAAGATTGCACAAGTCAGAAGGAACAAACGAATTGCAGCTTAAATGAGCCGCCTATTAACAGTCATAAAGATCTAACTGACATGCGAGATCATGCTTCAACAAAAATGCCAGACATTACGACGTGTGATACGGGAAAAGACTCGAATTCGAGAAAGTATAGCGAGCATACCGAATATAATAACGAGCTGTTGTCGGATAGTCAAAGTACCGAGTACATACGATTCCCATCCAAAAGACAATAATAAGCCATTCTTCTTGAAAGACTATGTTATTGAAGATGATTAACTTAGACGAGGATGAATGTCATAATATTTCATAACTAATTCAATTATATACTTTTCTGATAGTCAACTAAATCATAACTAATTCAATTATGTACTTTCCTGATAGTCAAATAAAGTTTCTGTATAGTTTCTCAAAACAGTGTTATAAGTCTAAAATAGTCAAATATTTTGTTCACTTTATATTGGCCACGATGTTTTAGCATTAGCAAGAATCTAGAACTTTTTTGTTTGTAACAGTTCAGTGACTATATTCTCTTGTATACTGTTATAAGTGCTTGAAATTCATGGTTTTTATATTAAGATTTATTATAATATGTCGCATAATGACGTAGTTGATTAGCCTAAAGGTTACATTCGGGTTCGGGGTCGCAGGTTTACCATCTTTGTTCTAGAATCTGTTATGATAAAGATAGATATTTCCTATATTCCTACTGCGTAGGTGTTTTTATTCATGAGTCGAGTAAAATATCTGGGGTTCACCGTTACGGTGAATTGGTCGGCGAAAGCTGACCTGGATAGACTTAAACGTATCCTGAAGAAAGCTAGGTGGGCTCTGAAACGGGCTCAGCATTTATTTACTCTTATATTAAGTGCATTTCCCGTTTCGCCGACATATTGAACTGCACAAATTATACACGTGGCCACATATATACAATTATTTGACACAAAGGTGACATCTGTCCTTATTCTGTAACTCAATTTTGTCACCTGACTGGCAAATTCACTAACAACCGGAACTAATCTACAACATTTACATCTAGCCCGCTTACATGGTTTACAATAGCAAATATGTGAGACTGCATCGGTGTTGATAGCTCTTAATTTGGCACTAACGAGGATAGAGCGAAACGTTTTAACGCTCCGGAGTTCGATTACAAGTAGAGCAGACTTCCTTATCACTCCTAGACGAGCTGATGGTAGCCGGCAGCACTCATCAGTAGGGTGAACTACCATCAGTCGTTTCGGCTGCCTTGTGATATATTAAATAGGCATTTTCGAGAATTTGCTAACGTGGTAGCATGGGCATAGCCTCTAAAACTAACCATGTGCTTTCCGGACCATCCTAATTTTATTCGGCAGGAATTTCACTTGCTGTCGTTGCTTGCTTTCTCACAGGATCCTTTGGAGGATCCGGTGAGAAAGCATATTAGCTCCCGGAGCACAGTTTAACACATCCAGATATAAAATTATAAAAATGTATCCTCCAAAAGATCCTGTGAGAAAGCAAGCAACGACAGCAAGTAAAATTTCTGCCGAATAAAATTAGGATGGTCCGGAAAGCACATGGTTAGTTTAAAGAGGCTATGCCCATGCTACCACGTTAGCAAATTCTCGGAAATGCCTATTTAATATATCACAAGGCAGCCGAAACGACTGATGGTAGTTCACCCTACTGATGAGTGCTGCCGGCTACCATCAGCTCGTCTAGGAGTGATAAGGAGGTCTGCTCTACTTGTAATCGAACTTCGGTTTTTGGCGACATCTACAATTATGAAACTGAAGCTTATTAGCTTCCGGAGCAGTTTAACACATCCAGATATAAAATTATATATATTGAAAATCCACAAAAATACCAGAGAAGACCAATGTATATTTTTGACAACGTTTCGACTCTTTACTGAGTCTTCTTCAGGTCACTATATCTACAAAATAAAAACAAAGGTAAAGTACAAATAGGGATCAGAGGCATGCAATAAAAATGTCATGTGATATCCCGCCATACTAAGACATTCCCTGTGTTAATCCGTGTGGACAGTCAGCCATCAATTGACCCATCCAGTAGGTTTCTCCCCGTTTCCTGATGCTTATGTTCTCGAATCCTTGTTCAATTATTGTGTAGGAAAAGAATTCAAGTACGTTCGACATATTATGTGCAATTGCGTGGTTTACAGCTTCATCGGTTGGACCTTTGCGCTTAATATCTGCGCGTCTATTATTTACTCTTATATTAAGTGCATTTCCCGTTTCGCCGACATATTGAACTGCACAAATTATACACGTGGCCACATATATACAATTATTTGACACAAAGGTGACATCTGTCCTTATTCTGTAACTCAATTTTGTCACCTGACTGGCAAATTCACTAACAACCGGAACTAATCTACAATATTTACATCTAGCCTCCTTACATGGTTTACAATAGCAAATATGTGAGACTGCATCGGTGTTGAATAGCTCTTAATTTGGCACTAACGAGGATAGAGCGAAACGTTTTAACGCTGCGGAAGAAAACCACAGGTATAGTACCTGTGACCCCAGTCTGTTTATAAGCTCTTATTGTGTCTCTGTTCAGTGCTTGTAGTGCTGGATGATACGGAAGTACACATATCGCTTTTGTTTCGGGCTGCGGTCTTTTAGCAAGTAGACTGTTTCTTGTTGCGTTACGGAGCTTACGAATCTCACGGTCAATTGCCAATCTTTTGTAGCCCCTTTTTAACAGATCAAATTTTAACTGCTCAATCGCCTCATATCTTGCTTGTGATGTGCTTGAGATTTTTATTAATCATTTTAATTTTTTCTGAATAACCGCTCTTTTCGTTGTGCTACTATTAGCGCTTGCTGCGTGGAGGTACATTGCGGCTGATTCCTGTTTCCTGTATGGTTTGGTTTCATAGCTAATTATTTGACCACATGTCTTCTTTTCTATTGCTACATCCAGAAAATGTACAGGCAATGTCCTGTCACTCGAAAATTTCATCGCACCATCGTTTATATGATTTAGAAATTCTGTCATGGCTTCCTCGCCAGCTGTCCGAACCATAAATATATCGTCTATATACCTTAACCAGGTATGCGGTTTTGATTTAGCAGTTTGAATTTTATCATTTTCAAACTTATTCATGTACAGTATTGCGTACGTTGGTGCTAGAGGGGTACCCACTGCAGTTCCGCACTTTTGAATGAACATTTGTCCATTGAATTCAATTACATTATTACGCAACACTAAATCCGTAGCTTTGATCAGGAAATCGGAGTTAATCTGGGATAATTCTGCTGTGGCTTCACGTAAAGCGATGAGACCGTCGTCTTGAGGTATGTTAGTATATAATGATTCGACGTCTAATGTACACAGAATGGCGTCCGCGGGAATTGTAGTTTTTATGTCCTCAAATCGTCGCAGAAAATCATCCGTACTGTCCAGGTGCGCTGTCACGTTTCTGAGTAGCGGTTTGAGCTTGGTGTGTACGAATCTCGATAGCGCCTCTGTCGGCGTATCAATACAGCTGACAATCGGTCTGCCTGGGCATGGTATTGTGCCCTTATGAATTTTTGGCAGCATGTAAAATTTTCCTGGTTTGTGCCCATTTGGTATTAACTTTCCTGCCTCCTCTAAATTTATGACATTTTTCGTACAAATTGTGAAACCAGAGAGGCTATTTCTTCATTAGCTGATTTTATGTCATCCATATTGGCGGATGTATATGTACGCGAGGAAAGATGTCGCTGGGCCTCCGTAATGTAGTCTTGTGTTGACCATAATACGACTTTACCTCCTTTGTCAGAGGTTTTACAACCATATCAGTTCGCCGTTTCAATCGAACTAAAGCGTTGATAACGATAATGATAACGATGATGACGACGATAAGTATGACAATAATAACGATGACGATGATTTCTACGATTATGATGACGAAAAATACGATGATGATGACAATGATAATGAAGACTTTTTGACAATGATGACGATGATGAATAAGACTTAGATAATGACTATGATGATTAGGACGCTTGTAGCAATAATGACGATAATGATAATGACAATGGTATCTATAATGATTTCGACGATGATTTTGACAATGATTTTGACGATGATTTTGACGATGATTTTGACGATGATTTCGACGATGATTTTGAC
>WNNJ02001906.1:65000-70886 GCA_012934845.2 Pomphorhynchus laevis
CATCATCGTCGTCATCATCATCGTCGTCATCATCATCGTCGTCATCATCATCGTCGTCATCATCATCGTCGTCATCATCATCGTCGTCATCATCATCGTCGTCATCATCATCGTCGTCATCATCATCGTCGTCATCATCATCGTCGTCATCATCATCGTCGTCATCATCATCGTCGTCATCATCATCGTCGTCATCATCATCGTCGTCATCATCATCGTCGTCATCATCATCGTCGTCATCATCATCGTCGTCATCATCATCGTCGTCATCATCATCGTCGTCATCATCATCGTCGTCATCATCATCGTCGTCATCATCATCGTCGTCATCATCATCGTCGTCATCATCATCGTCGTCATCATCATCGTCGTCATCATCATCGTCGTCATCATCATCGTCGTCATCATCATCGTCGTCATCATCATCGTCGTCATCATCATCGTCGTCATCATCATCGTCGTCATCATCATCGTCGTCATCATCATCGTCGTCATCATCATCTTCGTCAATGATGAGGACGAAGAAATGGTGATACAATGAACACGATTTTATGTTCATGGTTTTCAATTTTAAAATTGATTGAATTTTGCGATCTTTTATTATAAATTTATAATTTCTGTTGAATAGTTGTGCATATTAAGTTTATATTACTTTAATACGGTAATATTAAATATTGTAAAGACTGACATAAAAATGTTAAGTATTTGAAATATATAGCTGACACAAAATATTCTACTTACTTGTTGAAGCGGGTTCACTATATTTTAGATATTTAATTGGAACATTATTACAAGAATGAAAGATCAACTCGAATTTATTTGAATTTTATTGGTAGAATATATTTAATTTTCAAAAGATTTTGTTTCACAATTATTGACTTTATAAATTCAAATAGATTTAAGTTTTCTCTCTTTTTATGATGTTCAAATAAAAACGACAATATTATTTTTGCTCCAGTAAGGATTTCGTTTCTATTCAAATTGATCAAATGCATTGGTTTCCTGTTATACAATGAACAACTTTATCGGTATACAAGGCTTATAAACAAAACATTTAGATAAGCAACACAATGTGTAAAATGGTTAGTTAGTATGAACTTACCTAGGAAAAACGCTTGGTTGAATTGTTATAATATTTCCCCAAAATGTATTCGCGTTTTGTTACTTTAAATTTGAGAATATTTGTGAAATATTATTATAATACAGTTTAAAATGTAGACGTAAATACAGACGAAATGCTAGCTATAAACTGATTTTTACCACTGATCTGTACTTTTTTGTGATATTGTAAGCGTTAAATTTGCTTCTTTTTATGTTGCCTACACTGTTAGTAAAGTGTTTGGAAGAGCCAAAATATTGACTTCACATTTGGTGTCTATTTTAATTATGTAGACAGGCTGAAAACAATGCATAAATATAAAAAGGTTTTCAAGGTTTATGAAAGCATAAAATAAGTTTGTTAAAGAAAAAGAAAACCAAAATATGACAGAAATTTTCTTTCATCATTCTGTTTTTAAGTCTTCAATCTTTATGGGTCTTTCAACCCTCCCCTAAGAGTCCAATCGGGGCGGACTATGTTGGGTAATCAAGAGACGAAGAGCTTTAGAAACCTTAGCCTTTGCTCTGGGGACGTCCTCTAGAAAATAAGACTAATCCTGAGATAGCCCAAGTGCCCCAGAGGCGCACCTGAGTTTTCCCTTTTAATGACATATGCTGAGCCCGTTGATTCCGTCAACATCGGAGGGGGAGGCTAACAGCATTGTACTGACGATTTCCTTTCTCTGGCTGACTGTCAAAAGCTGACAGACACGAGTGGAGAGTGGCACATTGTTTTAAAGGTGCCAGTAATTGGTCCCTGGTAATTTAGGATATCTGTAACAGATAAGTCCCTACTTCTGAATTTACCCCAAGACAGGATTGGTTAGGGATATTAAGTGGCTCCATAATTATGTAGGGATAGTGACTCCTCCAAAATTTTATCAAGCCCTTAGCTACTGATCCAACCCGATTCCCTCTCCTTCCAGCAGACAAACTTCTCCTTGAATATCTTCCAAAGGAAGATTGAGAAGGGTTAAGACGAGAAAGGCTTGTCCTATCCCTACACAGCTGGAATCTATATCTAGAACTCCAGTATTCTTTCAAGAGGGCCTTTCTGAAGGAAACAGAGAGATTTGGAAGATGTAGCATGTTTGCTAGGACCTTTAGTTTTGTAGGAGTGGGATATTAAATATGCGACGTTTATAGGTGGTCGAAAGTATTTCCTAAGCTTGCGAAATAGGGTAGGAATAAAGTTGTGTGAGACTCGCATTTCCTACAACAGAGAAGAGTCGGATAGCTGCCTGGAAGAAGTTAACTCTGATTGGATCAAAGTGGAACTTCCTCCTCAGCAACGCATCTTTCTCTAACCGCCAACGGAGTAGGTCGTGCAAGGTGGACAGTTGTTGGCGCGAGTGTTCAATACATGTTGGCGCGAGTGTTCAATACAATCTGTTACACGAGAGGTGACTTTAGCGGCCACCTCTCGTGTAACAGTAGAATGTCGAGGAGAGAATTTGTGGTAGTGCAATGAAAGGTGGGAGATGGTGGTTTATGTATAAGATAACCGTTCCTTGCTCTGCGGAGTGATGCACTAATCCAACGACCAATTCTGTCGTTTAAGTTACCAGGTAACATGTCATAGCCGCTACCTAATATACGATCGAGGAGGTCACGGTTCTTGTCAATCTCTTCCGGCCGAATATAGATATTGGCTATACTGATGCGCTTACTGTTCTTTAAGAGTGTTGTCGCTAAACAAGATATGGCTGGACGAGAGTAGTTTAATAGGAGGGATGATCTTAGGTGGCTCTTAACTAAGGTTAGAATACCTTGAGATGAAGATGAGTGAGGGGGTTATATAAGGAGTAAATTGGGTGCTTATATGTTTTGGGATAAATCGAACGATATCATGGGGGACCGGATAGATCTAGTCTTCTGAAGGACTATAACATTTGCATCTTGACCAGATAGAAGGTTAAGAGCAGATGCACCCTTATAGTTCCACTGAATGAGGTTCAGTAAAAACAGTTAGGGATTACTTACCATTCCATTTGTGTCACTAGGTTGGGTATCGGATGCTACTAACAGGGTGAATCAGTGGGACCACTTACCCCTCCTTTATAAGGGAAGGGAAGATCTTATGGAGCATTTAACTAGGGTTTAAAGACCTTGAGATGAAGATGAGTGAGGTTGGATTATGCACAGAGTATAGTGGGTGTAGATGTGCTTAGGGATAAATTGAGTAATGTCCTGGGGGATTCGGATAGAGCGTGTCTCCTGAAGGACTATAACATCTGCATCTCTACAAGATAGAAGTCTAAGGGCAGAAGCACTTCCCGAATTCCACTGAAGGATATTCAGTGAAAAAGGCTTACGAGTACTCTGCATTATAATGGACGAGTTGTACAGGATTGCCCAACTTAGACAGAGCTAGGGACGGAAAGGTCGCCCTTCCCGCCACTAGCCTCAACTAGAGAAGACACTTGCTCGCGAGCAATATCTTCATTTCCCTTTTCTTCTGCCTTTCTTGTCTTAATAAGGCTTTCAATCTTCACAGGAGGCACAGCATGGGCTGATGCCCCCTTTTCTTTGATTTAGGGACAGGAACGGAAGCCGGAGGAGCCAAAAACAACAGAGCAAACTGGCTGGCAATAAGTACTTGAATCTCCTTAAGCGTAGCCTGCTTAGTAGATTGCATTAATTACAAGATGTCTCTGTCTGACATTCTGGACACAGCAGTCGCGGCGCTAGTATGTGCATGTTTCTGCGGTAAGAGGTGACGGCCGACATAAGCTTTGAAAGCTGAACACTTTCGGGCCCAAGAAAATTATAAAAAATTATAAAATTATAAAAAATACTATTTTTATATTCTGCACTTTGCTTTAATCCTATTTATAAGCTAACATCAGTGCTCTCTACATTTCAGTATCGATGTACCTAATTGGCTACTGACCCAATAATATCTATTTTTCACGTTCCGGTCCTTTTAATATTGACCACTGGATCACTCGACTTGTCTTAAAAATTGACAATTAGATTTAATTAAATACTATTCTTTACAATTAGCAGAGTGTGAAAGAGATTATTTTATTAAAATTCTTATTTTCGTAAACGGATGTTATCATCATCATGAACAAAATTGCATTACTCAATTACATCATCAGGATTAAGTTTAGACCAAATTTCATCATCAGGAACAAAATTGTATTAAAATCAATTTTGTTTCTGATGATGATAACAGCCGTTATCTAAAATTATAATTTAAATAAACTAATCTTTTCATTATCTCCTATTTGTAAACAAGCCTAATGAGTAAACATTCAATTTATAATATTGTAAATACTATTTATTAAACATCTTGCAAATTTCATTGACATCATTACTGATTTCGACTTGAATCAGCGTCAAAAGATTAATTAAATAAAGGAAATTAAATAAAGGGAAGTGCAGTCAATATGGAGTTGACAGCAATTTGAAATATATCCAAGATTAAATAAAGAAAATTTATAACTTTTAAGAACAATTGAACATTTATTATAAATGTTCAATGTAATCAATTATTTTTATTTGAAGTCTCTTAAAAATGTTCAAATGCAGTCGAATAAATGTTGTTTACTTGTTCATCGCTAAAAATTCAAACTATATATTTTAAATTAGATACAGTCAATTTAGAGTACATATTTGTGTCCAAAATATTTTTAAAATACAAACTTATTGAAAAGTAGCATTTAAATTTACGCTGATTTACATCGGTGTTACTTATTTTTTAGATAATTAGTAATAAAGTAAAAACAAGCAATGGACTTTTAACGTTTATTTTGTACTATTATTTCGAATAATGCTAGATGGTGTGTATTGTCAAACTTTCAATCTACTAAATTACGAAAATTACTTGTTAATGAATCAAACGTTTAAAAACTAACCTAGTCTGCTATGGTAATGGAGTGTAGGGTACATGTTTGTGTAATATATCAAGAAAACATCTAACATTCAGCGTAAATAACATTGCTATATTCTAATGCTTGAATGACAAAACAAAATTTAATTTTTACATTTGAAGTTTAAAAAATACGGAACAATTACACAACACTCTCAGACGCAACAGAAACCAATATTTTCATTGGTGTTGATTTTTACCTGTAGATTAATGTTATTGGCAAAAATAATAACCTATATTTATATATAGATACAAGCTTTGAGGACAGGCCTGTCCGAAAATAGCCAAAAATCGCTTTATTATAATTAACATAAATATCATGGAAATAGCTGGAATTATCGAAACTAAACACAAATTATTCCTTATTTAAATCAAATTTAAGTCCTTTATTAGATAGCTGATGTTATTGTTTTCAGAAAAATAAGTAACACCGATGTAAATCAGCGTAAATTTAAATGCTACTTTGTATTAGAATAAAGTTTTTAGATAATTAAATTTCATCAGGGGAAATACGTTGTTAGCATGTATTTGGCTTAGCTGCTATAGTGGTTTGAGGAATGAAGGCCGAAACCAGATAACACACAGTTCCATAGATGACCTCTAATTCTTATTCTGATACAATTTTTGTTATTTATTAGTCAATTCATAAAAATTGACTTTTATTTTAAATTTCTATTTTAAAATTTAACTTGATACAAATAAAAATTGTATAAAAACTTATATAATTATTTATTATTTATCTAATTTTTATTTATATATTGTATAAAATACGTATACTCAGTTATTTGATCTTATTCCTTATACTCAAAAGAACGAAGACGATTGCAGAGTTATTAAAAGACACAGAAATGTTTTTATCTTGAAGTTAGTATTTTTAAAATATATATAATTTAATATATATTATATATAAT
>WNNJ02001907.1:0-26511 GCA_012934845.2 Pomphorhynchus laevis
TCTAAAAATTCTTTTGTAGAATTAATACTGAAATAGTGTTTTATACCAGTATTAATTTCGATTACCTTACAATATTTTTTGAAGTGTACTTTAATTATTTTAAGTATTTTATTCATATAGACAGAAAGTGGTTTTAATGTACATTTAAAAGCACTACATAAACAAAGGTGTTATTGTATTTCTATGTAATTTTGGATTCCAATATAATACAGGTATAGTTTTATTATCTGATTCAAACTTTATACCCTTTTTATCCATTATTAAAAAGTGACTTGTAATAAATGTTTAAAAACTCAACTCACTACGTTCATATGTTGGATTTACATTTAAATCATTAGAATTAACCTCTTTCATTAGTATATCATAATAAAGCTTTTTGCATATGAAGACAAAGCTATTACTAGCTTTATCAATAGTTGTTATTATATAGTTATCATTTAATTTAGTAAGTTCTTTATACATATCTTTATTAATTTTATCTTTCTTTTATAATTGTTTGTTATTTTCATTTTATTTTTAATTTTATCAAATATATAATCTTTCCAAATTTTATCTTAGATATATTCGAGCTTTCACTATTAATCAGCTTACTAAAGTAATCATTTAAGTATTATATAACGAATTGTAAATTTTATTTTTGTCGTTGTTATTATTTAATCTATATTTATACCCTTTTGAGACAGCTTTCTTAATTCACAATTTTCAATTAATTCTAGATTATGGGTACATATATGTTCATTTATTTTATCAAAATTAAGACTTTTACAATTGCATTCTGTTTCCATTATGTTTCTAATATTATCGTTACATATTGATTTCAATTCTTTATTATAATTACAAATTTTTCGTCCTAATTGCAATAACAACTTGTACCTTATTTTAGGAATATATTTACTTAAATCTGACCCTATTATTTCTTTACTTTTAGAATTATTTAAAAGTCCGGCTATATTTATGTTATCTATACATTTATTAATGAAGTTTATGGTTAATGTATATTTCTATTGTTATTATTAACATTTATTGTACGATTATAGTATTTTGTATTACAATAACTCTCTATTATACAACTTAACCTGTCATAATCGTTAATTAATCTTTGATTTATTGAACAAATGATATGTTTAGAAAAACTTCTTATATTTACATAAAGATCTTTTAGCTTATTATTTTTTAAAAAGTTGTTTTAATATTTCTAATCGTTCATTTATATACATATCTTTTTTAATATTTTTAACTCTTTTTTCCTATTCCTTTTATCACCATGAGTTCTTCGTTTACGTTTAACCGGATTATTATAATATAGTTGTTTATTATGTATTATACTACTTCTGCCAATTCCTTGTACCACGTCATTCAATCCTAATGGGTACATGGAATTAAGCGTTTTAATCCAAAAATCTTCTTTTTCTAATAGTTTTTGATTTAATATTGATATGTTTTCTTCGATAATATGTTCTAAAATAAATAATTTACAGTTTTTAATATCATGTCCTATTAATCTCATATGTTTATGAAATATAGTTTGACTATTATGCTGTATATTATATATGTGTTGCCTAAACCTAGTTTTTAACATTTGATATGTTTTTCCTATATATTGCAATCCACATGTGCATTGTATTAGATACACTACACCTGCGCTATTGCAGTTACAATTATTATTAATATTTAATGAAAAACATTTGTTTGTCGTATTACTTACGATACAATTATTATTTATAACATCACAAACTATACAATTTTTTCTGTTACATTTAAAAGATCTAAAATTGAAATCATTAGTACTTGCGTATTTTTCCAATATTCGTTTTTTCTGTTTTTTTTTCAGAATGGAAACCGTATTCCTGCAATGACGGTAGTGTTCAAAAGAAAGTTCCCCTTTTTTGTACGCATAGAAACGTCTATCACGGTGTTTGATTAGAGCAAGCGATTCCGGATCTAACCATTTCGGATGTAGTTTTCGTGTACGATTCTGACGTATCGGAGCAAAATAGTCGAGAACACAATGTAATGTTGTCTTAAAGTGATCCCAAGCTTCTTGAATGCCTGCTTTCGATGGGTCGGGCCAATACATACAGGAAATTATACTGCGCACGACATCATAGTCGATCTTAAAAGGATTCGACGTTTTAACCGTTTCGACATATGGTCCGAGTGCGTTAAATTCTATTGAGATGGTAGAGTGATCGCTTGATCCTACCGGAGGGCCGTATTTGACGTTTTTTTATCAGATACGTTTCACTCGAAAAGCAGAGATCAAGAATTGAGGAGTTATTACCCCTGTGACGAGTATCCCTGTGAACATGTTGGACTAAATGTATATCATTTATCGTTTTTAAAAGCAGTAATGATTCGGGATCACATCCAGGAAGAGGAACGTAATCTATCCAATCAATTCGCGGCATGTTAAAGTCTTCTAATAAAATATATATATTTAATATATAGGAAAAACATATCAAATGTTAAAAACTAGGTTTAGGCAACATATATAATATACAGCATAATAGTCAAACTATATTTCATAAACATATGAGATTTATATGACATGATATTAAAAACTGTAACTCATTTATTTTAGAACATATTATCGAAGAAAACATATCAATATAAAATCAAAAACTATTAGAAAAAGAAGATTTTTGGATTAAAACGCTTAATTCCATGTACCCATTAGGATTGAATGACGTGGTACAAGGAATTGGCAGAAGTAGTATAATACATAATAAACAACTATATTATAATAATCCGGTTAAACGCAAACCAAGAAGTCATGGTGATAGAAGGAATAAGAACAATAGAGTTAAAAATATTAAAAAAGATATGTATATAAATGAACAATTAGAAATACTAAAACAACTTTTAAGAGATAATAAGCTAAAAGATCTTTATGTAAATATAAGAAGCTTTTCTAAAGATTTCGTTTCTTCGTATTAATGATAACTTTATCACATCGCCTCAAGATGTAGCCGACACGTTTGCGTCGACTTTTCAACTCGTAACTAATAACACAGAAATTAACCAGCAATCTCGTGTAAGCCATTCACGAAGTTATTTTGATGTTACTACCGAGGAGGTTTATAGTGAGTTAAATTCTTTACGACATTCATCACCTGGTCCGGATGGATTACATCCCCAGATACTAAAGATATTATCAACATTTATTGCTTCACCGTTAGCTTATTTGTTTCAACTATCACTAGCTAAGTCAATTCTACCGTTAGATTGGAAAATCGCCACTGTAGTGCCAGTCCACAAAAAAGGAGATCGTCACAATCCTGAAAATTATAGAGCAATAAGCCTTACAAGTGTCGTATGTAAGATGTTAGAGCGCATATTGTATCGGCGATTACTATACTATCTTGAATAATCGAACTTGTTAGATAATTCGCAACATGGGTTTCGTCCTGGACGTTCCTGCATGTCTAATCTTTTATGTGCACGCGAAGCATGGGTTGATGCAGTTGCGCAGGGTAATGCAGTTGATGTCGTGTATTTCGACTTCAGTCGGGCCTTTGATAGGGTTCCCCACAATATGTTGATTGAGGCTCTTGCAGATTACGGAATTGAAATTCCTATTATTCGATGGATTCACGCTTTCCTATCTGATCGTTCTTTCAGAGTTCGAGTTGGAAATTGTCTATCTAGACCGTCAAATTTATCAATGGGGGTTCCTTAGGGATCGGTGTTGGGTCCATTATTATTCGTCATATTTCTGAATAGTTTGCTACGCTCTCTAAAATGTAAAAATGGAAAAGCTCTCGTCAAAGAAAGTTCCCATATATCTAAAAGATTACCTCAGAGAGGGGTGAATGTTACCATCATACTCATGTTACTTTATATTTATCTTTGTGTTGTTTTTGGATTTACTGAATAAAACCTTCTTGTTTGAATCTTAAAGCAAAGTCAACGGTTTACATACTAAAATCACTAATAATCAATTTATAGCCAAACTAAGACAAACGAAAACATTTTTATAGCGTTTGTAGAGCAACAACACTACGATACACAGCAACGATGTTCGGTAAAAAGGAGGCATACTGTATTACTCATTCTAGTTTATTATATTTGTCGGGTCGTCGATAGATGCTATAAGCTAGGAAAGCAGATCATTTAGTAAATAACGGAAAATATCCCACCTATGCAAATAGTTACATTAGATAACAGTTAGATATTATTATTTAATGTTAGTTAATATTAAATAATATTAGATAACAGTTACATTAGAAAATAATTTCATCAATATTTTTATTTGAAATATATCCATCCTGATCTGTATTATTTTTTTTTTATTTTCTAGGAACTATCAGGTATAGTTTACTATACCTGATAGTTCCTAGAAAATAAAAAATATTTTTTTATAATTTCAACAATATTTCATCAGAGAAATTACGTCATTAGCATGTATTTGTTTACGCTGCTATGTTGGGTCGAGGAATATGGGCCGAAACCTGATAGCATAGCAGTTCCTCCTGATGACCTATAATCCTTATTCTGATACAACGTCTGTTATTTATTAGTCAATTCATAAAAATTGAATTTTGTTTTAAATTTAAATTTTAGATTTTGACTTGATATAAATATAAATTGTATAAAATCTTATATAATTATTTATTATTTATTCTTATTTTTATCTATATAGTATAAAATACGTAAACTCAGTTATCTGATATGATTAAACAATAGTTCTAGATAATATGCAGCAGTTAATCTCGATTTTATTGTAATATGCTTTACATCTTAACAAGATTCAGTAAGCACGCTATAAAGCGGATATTTCAGAAGTAAATAACAGAGTTCATCAAACTTGTTTATTATGATACACACGTTATAATAAGCTGCGATATAATATATTATAGGTTGCAATATGTACACATATATTAGGCTATCACCTTCAGACAAACTTTAGAACACCTGTCTTAGCAACATAAAAAATTTTGGGACTCTAAACCGTGATGATCACCTTCATACATCCTTTTAAAAACTTCTCTTTACTAGTAGATAAACAAATGTGATCATCACAGTCGGTATCTAAAAAATTGTGAATGACAAAACTTTTAAGTCGGATAGTGACTGTGATATTCTCGTAAAACAAAATTTATAACATTTTTATGTATTTTAGATTCGTGAATAAAATCCTGTATATTTCGGTTACTTCAATTTTATTCACAAATTGTACAGTATGGACTCTCTTCAAACCTGATATTCTAAAGCTATTATCTGTTTTACCAGATGCAGTACTAAATGGCGACACTGGCGTTACCGATTCCATACATTTTGACTCGCATAAAATTAGATGTTGATGAAGACAAACTCGATGTTTTAAATATTTCCGTATCAGCCCAATTGTTCGACAAAATTGAGGAATGTAGCACATTCGATTCTTCCATTGAAGCACTTGCGAATACGTTCGTGAAACTAGCTAATGTCGTGTATGGACAACGTTTTCTTGTACATTAAAGCAGCCACACGATCAGAATGTGGTACAATGTATCGAAAGTCTGGAGACCCCTACACATCATTGGCAATTTAAAGAGGTGACAACGTCCGAGCTGCGCGATATATTGGTATGCGACTCATTTATCGCTGGCCTGCATTCGAACGAAATTCGGCAGTGTGTACTTGAGACCCACGGAATTGATAAACAAAAAGCATTTCAGATCGCAAGAACCATAGAATCCGCCCAAGCTCAAGTGATAACCTACCAACATCAGTCAGATTTTTCAAGTTAATGTCGTTTCGAACAATGTTGACGCTACTCATAAGAATTGTGATAAGTCTAATGGAAACGTTTTGGCCATAACTCGTTTCAAATACAGAAGCCAATGCTATATTTTTGGAATTAACAAATATCAACGTCATAATAATAAAGATTTTTTAATATTATAGTACAAGATGAAAAATAAGTGTAAATCAGTCAAAAAAGAGAAGGAACCAAAAGAACATTATTTAGAAGTTCAGCTCTAAAGTCTTCCTCTAAAGTCATGGACTCAAATCCAGTGGGATCTGAGCCCAACAGCCAATCCAACACGCCGCCTTCCGACTAAACGACCCGGGGTCTTTCACTCCCCCCCCCGAAGAGTCCAATCGAGGCGGACTATGCTGGGTAAAGGAGATATGAGTAGTTTGAGAAACCTTAGCATTTGCTCTGGGGGACGTCCTTTAGAAAAGAAGACTAATTCCGAGATAGCCTAAGTGACCCAGAGGCGCACCTGAGTATTCCCTTTCAATGACAGATGCTGGGCCCGTTTCACGACCCACCTAGCTCTTTTCAGGATACGTTTAAGTCTATCCATGTCCGCTTTCGCCGACCAGTTCACCGTAACGGTGAACCCCAGGTAATTTACTCGACTCCTGAAGACAGGCAGTGGTTTATTAGTCAAAATGGAGGAGGCAGAGAGTGCCAATCTCCTAAGTTTTTGCTTTGTTGCAGGGGCGCCATGAAAGACAACCACCTGCGATTTAGCGGAGTTTAAAATAAGATTGGACTTGGGTAATTGGTCTTTTAATCTTAAAAAGAAACGGCTGATGTCCGAGACTACATCTTTACACCTGCGTCTCGAAAACAGGGCTGTGGTATCATCAGCATATACCACAAGATGTTGATCACGTTTAAATGCCTTGAATAGAACAATGGAGGCAGCGAGGTACAAAATAGGAGAAAGAGGGGAGCCTTGAGGCACACCTGCAATAGGGTAAAACTGACGTGCATCAGGGTCGTCTTCATAGAAGAATCGCTTGGTGTATAGCAGCATCTCAACGCTGTTAACAATTCTCGCAGGCAACCCGAAGGGCCTTAGAGAAGAGATAACAAAGTGAATGGAGATGCGGTCAAATGCAGCAGAAAAATCAAGGAAAGCAGCCACCGCAAGTTGATGACTATACTCCTGACAAAACTGATGCACTTCGCCAGGTCTTGTTTGAGACAAGGTCTACCGCTGAATGGACTGAGCGACCTTTGACGAACCCATAGAAACCTGGAGGGATTAAATTTCGCCTATTCAGATGATCACAGATTCTACGTGCAAGCGCTTTTTTGTCGATCGATACGAGAGAATTTTGAATCAAAATGGACCGCAGGTCTTTCAAACAAGAGACCGGATTTTTCTTTGGAGTAAAAACACGTCTACTAACATTGATGCCGTCCACATCGGAAGGGTGGCTAAAAGAATTGTGACAGCCCCTTCTCTTCTTTGTTCGGCTGTCAAAAGCTGACAGACACGAGAAGATAGTGGAGCGACGGATTTGGAGGTGCCAAGAAGCGGCCCCTAGGAGTTGAGAATATCTGAGACAGATAGATCTCTACTCTTAAAGTCTCCCCCAGGCGGGATTGGTTGAGGTGATTGAATGGCTTCATAATTATGCAAGGATAGTGACTCCTCTAAAACTTTGTCAAGACCTATATTTCCAATCCAACCCAATGCCTATCATTTCAACAGACAAACTTCTCCTTCTTGAATATCTTCCAGATGGAAGACTGGACTGGATTAAGGGAAGCAATGCTTGCCCTTTTCTTACTTAGTTTGAACCTATATCTAGTGATCCAATATTCTTTCGAGAGAATCTGTCTGGCAGAAGCAGAGAGATTGGGAAGACGAAGCAAATATGCTAAGGTCTTGAGTTTTGTCGTAGTGTGACTATAGATACGACCTTTATAGGTTGTTGACAGCAACGCGGTAGCTTGCGAAGAGAGGTAGGAATTAAATTTGGTTTGACTCTGATTACCAATTCGGAGGAAGTGTTGGATAGCTGCCTGAAAGAAAGCCACTCTGATAGGCTCAAAGTGGAATCTCCTTCTAAGCAGCGTATCCTCCTCTATCCGCCAGCAAATCAAGTCATAAGAGGTGGACAGATGTTGACGCGACTGCTCCGTACAGTGGAGTTTAAACAACCACTTCTCATGGAGAAGTAATAAGTCGAGGAGTGAATTCGTTTATGTGCAATGAAAGGTAGGGGTGGTGGTTTATGAATAAGATAACCGTTCCTGTCTCTGCGGAGTGCTGCATTAATCCAACGACCAGTTCTGTCGTTGAAATCACCAAGTACCATGTCATAGCCGCCGTCAATAATCCTATTCAGGAGATCACGGTTCTTGAGAATCTCCTATGGACGGATGTAGACATTGACTAAACTGAGGCTTTACCGTTCTTACAGAGTGAAACTACTAAACAAGACATGGCTTGGCAAGAATATTGAGTAGAAGGGACGATCTTAAGGAGCATTTAACTAGGGTTAAAAGAACTCGAGATGAAGAGGGAGGTGGGATTATGTACGGAGTATATTGGGAACAAATGTGCTTTGGTAAGAATCAAGTAATGTCCTAGGTAAGACGCATAGACTGCGTCTCCTGTAGGACTATATCATCTGCATCTCTACCAGATAGAAGTCTAAGGGCAGATGCTCCTCCCGAATTCCACTGAAGAATATTCAGTGAAAAAGGCTCTTGATTACTATGCATTGTGTTAGGTGAGCTTTGTGGGATTACCTCATCCCTAGACGAAACTAGAGGTGGATGGGTTACCCTTCCATCACCAGAACCGTCCAGAGTGGTCACTTGCCCACGGGCGATTTCTTCATTTCCCTTTGAAGCTTTTTTGCCCTTTAATAATTTTCCGATTTTAATGGGGGGACGGCGTGAGCCAAAGACCGTCTTTTCTTATATTCAGGAAGACCTTGCTCTGTAACTCGGGGCGTAAAAGGCCGCGGCCAAGTTTGAGACCAGGTCTTTCATCCTTTTGAGGGCTGCCTGGATCTTGATGTCGGTGACTTTCATCATATCTTCGTCTGACATTATCTTGACTACATTTGCAAAGGAATTGTCAAGTTTTCCAAACGTTAATCTATTGTCGCACTCGAAGGAATTTTTGTACAGTTTGAAATCAAGGCACTTTCGAGACCAGGCGGGGTGCCCCTTCTGCAATTGGAGCACAATGGAGGAAAAATGCATTTCATGCCCGACTCTTGACTGTGACCCAAATCACATACGCAACAAGTTTTAGGGGTAAGTTACAACTAGAGGATCAGTGCTTTCAAGCATGACACTGGTTGCAGTGAGGGTACGTTAAGTTGTTCATAGAGATAATCTCGAATTTTAGATTAAACCCTATAAAGGGTTTAGATCATACACTGACAAGATTTTTGCCTGCATAATTGTAGCTGAGTTAAAACCCACCGGTATTGGATGTCCACTCTTCTCGGAGAGTGGACGTAGGGAAAACAATTTGAATTTCGCCTTAAGGTTCGCGATATCTTAATCATTCAAGTGGGTAGGTAGGTTTAGGATTTTTAATGAAGCCATGATCAGCTTAACGTTTATTGAACCTAGGCTTTTACAATTTTTGTTGAAGAATAAAACATACTCATCCAGAATATCTGGTGTAACAAAAGAAACTTTAATCTCAGATTCGAAGTATTTAACTGAGTGAAATATAATACGATTCTCATATTTAGAGGCAAAAACTTTAGAAAAATTTTGAATAAATTGTTCCTTGCTTGTGGTTGAGTAAGCGTGATTATCGCTAGGTCATTTAGTTTGGGGATTGGGGGAGTACCCCCGCAACACGAGAAAAATCAGAAACTTTACTGACCTTGTTTGTTGTTGATATCTTAGATTTACCTGAAATTCTTCCTGTTCAATCTCCATAATTGCTGGAAAACTGGTCAAATTTTGAAACTTTTTGAAGCTCCGACACGCACATTTGATATTCGCTTATCAACGTCATCAACACCCTGCATGTAATGTCGAATGCACATTTTGCTATAAACGTTGTCATTATTGATTTTGTCATTCGCAAATTAGCGGTGAATACTAAACCATGCTTAGTTAAATTATTTATGGCCAATTCAGCTCATAGTTTTATTTGCAGTGAACGTTGCTCATCCACATTCCTATATCGTGGTCATGAGTACGAAGACGTACCATTCCTGATTATGCTAAAGTTTTGTTGTCCCATAATCCTCGGTCATCCTTTTATTAATCTTCATTATGATATATCTGTCAATTTGTTGAGTAATGCAAGATAAAAGCAATAAATCGTTGGACAATTATGAAGTCTCGAACTGCCTGATCCGCAATTATTTTCAGACGATCACAAAATGTGGAAACCTATCACGACACCTCGTCGCCACACACGAGATGACAGTAAATTTATTGCTTGGAAATAAATCGATTCTTGTCGGAGAAGAACAGTAAACCAAGTCGATCGACCTGGCAGGCTCAAGTATCAATTGTTCATAAAGACGATAAACGGCCCCTTGTCGTCGACTATTCACAGACGGTCAACACAAAAACTGTCATTGATGCATATTCTCTAACTAATATTTACGATCTTATAAAATATCTGCGAACAAAGTATTAAGCACACTGGCTTTAAAATTGCGTACCATCAAATTCCCCTATAAGAAGATGAAAAATACTTGACTGCATTTGAATCCGATGACAGATTATATCAGTTCAGAAGAGTTCATTTTGGCTTAACGAACGCAATGGCTGCTTTCAAATGATTATAAATGATAAAATCACACGAGTAGGACTACAAAACACTTATGAGTACTTGCACGATATTACCATTTGTGGATAAACCCAACAATACAAAAAATGCTTTTAATTACAACATTACTATTAATGAAAACAATTGTATGCTGAACAAAACAGTTATCAATATTTTAGGATATCAAATTGGCAATGAAATAAAGCGTCCTGACCTAACTCGTGTAAAGGCTCTATATGATCTAAAATTTCTTTGCAATCAAACAAAATTATGACGTAAACAGTTTGTTCTCGCATTATTCGAAATGGGTACGTGATTACTCCCAACTTGTTCAACCTTAAGCTAATGTTTAAAATTTTCCACCACCTAAAGAAGCCTTTCATGCTTTTGAGCTTATTCGTGAAAAATTGCAACCGCCACATTATGCATAATCGCTTTTTCATTACCATTTACAGTTGAAACAGATGCACCTTAAAAAATTTTTGGTTTCTAATAAACATACATAAATACATTCCAGATTATTCCTGTAAGTTCCGATCGCTACGCTCGCGGATTGAGCTCAATCTATCGATAAAAGGTCATGCCTAAAAAAGCGCGATCTCAGATCCTTGTTTCTGATCAAGAATCTTCCACATCAGAATGCAATGATGGTTATACCAGCTTTGAAGTTGGATGCGATTCCAAAGATTGCGATGTATGGACACTTGTTCGTGTTAAAATATCCGACAACTCGGTGTATAAACGTAAACATTTCACTTGCGGTTTTTGTACATCAGTACGACTACTACAGTTATCCTGCTCATCTACTCCTGTATCACACACGACCACTCAAACCAATGCTGTTTTAGATGTTTCCCTCGCATCAACACCTGACTTCGCATCATATAATCCCACTCTATCACACACTCCTCGTTCAACTACGTACCAAACTTCCATTAATCTTTCTCATTCTAACAATGCTAACGGTAAAGCTTTTCATCTCGTACCTCCTCTTTCCTATTCCTTCCCCAATCTAAATAAATCTCAAACTTCTTTATTCTCCTCACGTACTCCTTACTCGACCTCCCCTGTATCACCTCTCAATAATTTACACCCTTCCATCAAAATCATTTCCAGTAACATTTCCGATCAACTGATTCAACACTCCATTCCTGTCACTCATGCCCCAACCTATTTTAATTCTCCTTACTCTACCTCCCACGTAACAGTTCCAAAAATTTTACAACTTTCATTTATAATCATATCCAGTCACATCTCTGATCAACCGATTCAACACCCCGCTCCTGTCACACTTGCTCCAACCAATATTAATTCTTTATCAAGCACCCCTGTCATTTCCACTTCTATCTGCTCATCTACCTCGACTCCTACCAGCTTTGTCCGTCCACCACTTCCACGAAATCGTTTTCCTTCGCGCGATCGCTGTATAATCATATCAAACTTAAAGCTTTCCGAATCTGCTTCTCCACAATCTCGCCTCGATGATGATGTATCTACTTTCAGGTCTATCCTAGCAACCATTCTTCCTGATGACAACCCATCACTCTTCAATAATATCGCTCCTGTATCCTTTATTCGTTTAAACAAATCCACTAAATCCAATCATCTCAGTCCTCCACTCTTAAAAAATCGTTTTCCGACATAGTTCACATGCATTTTCGGTACTCTCCCAACGTTTTAAACTTCTTACCACTTCATCTACTTGCCGTATCTTTCCTGACCGCTCCCCTTATAATATTGTCCAGCTCAATTTAGCTTGTATTGAAAAACATCGACGTGAAACAAACGGCGAGTCATCCTTATCTATACGTAAAATCAACGGAAATTTTCACGTTCTTCACACAAGGCCAAAAATTCGATGGCGTCCCATCTCTCCCCCTTGTCTTCTTCGCTAGTCGATCTCGCTCCTAAGCATACTTTTCGTCTTAGTCTATTCAATACTCGCTCCATTCTTCATAAAGCTGATATGCTTCTCGATATCTTCGATCAATTATCTATCGATATTCTCTGCATTACCGAATCCTGGCACTCTGACTCCGACGATCTTGCTAATCGTCGTCTATGTCGTTCTGGTTGTTCTCTAGTTGAATCAGCTCGTCAAATTACATCTCATACATCTACTGCGTCTAACCATGGCGGTATTGTTGCCATTGCTCGTCACTTAATGTCTTTACGTAAAATCAACTTTAACATCCGTTACACTTCGTTCGAATTACTCATATGCAGATTATCAACGCCTTTCCCTCTGGAACTTGTGATTGTATACCGTCCAGGTTCAGTTGCCCCATCACGTATCTTCTTTAACGACATTGCAGATCTAATGTCTCACTGTTCATTGTCTTATACTCCTTCTTTTGTTCTCGGTGACTTTAACATTCGTCTTGATCGCCCGTCTGACTCTGACTCTATCACTTTAACTAATCTTTTTTTCTGATTTTAACTATAAATTACTTTCAACAAGCCCAACTCATATTCTCGGCGGTGCTCTCGACATCATTGCTGTTCCTAACTGCTTCAATGACTATACCTCCTTGTCAATTACTGATCCTGGTTTGTCCGATCATTTCCTTGTCACTCTTACTCTTACTCGTCCCCATCATCCTTCTCCGCCTTTACCTTTATCTACACCAAGTCGACCCTGGAAGCTTCTCGATATCCCTGTTCTCTGCACAGCCTTACTCAATTCTTCACTCTTTTCACTTCCTCTTAACTATCTCTCTCCCGATGATCTCTGCATTCTGTTTGATTCTGAACTTACGTCGATCCTCAATAACCTTCTGCCTAGTCGACTTCGACGTTCCCAGCGCTTGCGCCATGCTCCCTGGTTCGATTCTGACTGTAGTCTTTCTAAACGTCGACTCCGTCACTCTTTTCGTATGTATAAACGCTTTCTTAAACGTTCACCCAACTCACTCTCTCCAAATCTTCGTGATTCCTACTCTTCTCAACGCCGTTCACATCTCATTCTTATACGTACTAAACGTACTCTCTTTTGGCGAAATCAACTCGAGTCATCTTCCAACTCTAAATCTCATTGGAAAATCTTAAACTCAATTCTTTCACGATCATCATCCCCATGTAATTTAAATCCTAATGAATTTTGTTCTTATCTACAAACTAAGTTATCTAATTTACTTTCCCTACTACCCATAGCCCCCTTGTACCCACTCTTATCTTTAAATACTTCCCTCCCAGAACTATTCCACCTTCTTCCCGTTTCGTCTGATGAAGTTTCTTCGGTTCTGCTGTCATTACCTAATATAACCTCTCTTTCTGAAACAATTCCAACTCACTTGTTTAAAAATATCTGCTCCTTTACCTTACCCTTCCTAACCACATTGTTCAACTCGTCCATCTGTAGCCGTACATTTCCTTCCATCTGGAAATGCGCCACTGTTCGTCCTCTCATCAAAAAGCAATTTCTCGACTCCTCACTACCATCTTCGTACCGTCCTATTTCACTTCTCCCAACCCTCTCTAAACTCCGTGAGCGTCTCGTTCTTAAGCAAGTTAATATATATCTCTATTCCTCTAACTTATTTCCTCCCTTCCAAGCCGCTTTTCGCTCTAATTACTCTACCGAAATTGCATGTCTTAAAGTTTATAACGACTTACTCATATCGCGCGATCATAAATTATGTAGTGTCATAGTTTCTCTTGATCTATCGTCTGCTTTTGACATCGTCGATCACTCGATTCTTCTCCATCGCCTTCGTCATGATTATGGCTTCTCTTTACCCACTGTATCATGGTTTTCTTCATATCTATCAAACCGTACATTTCGCGTATATTCTAACTCTTCTCTCTCCCATCCTTCGTCCATTCCGTCCGGTGTTCCACAAGGCTCCGTATTAGGCCCTATACTTTTCTCTCTTCTTCTTGGTGATTTGTCTTCGATTTCTCATAAATTTAACTTCCATGTTATGCAATATGCTGATGACATTCTCATCTATGCTCATGCACCTGTTTATCGTATTCACGATCTTAGTGTTTCCGCTTCGGACTGTCTTGTCTCAATTTCCAATCATCTTTCTTCCCTTCGCCTTTCTCTGAATCCTGATAAATCTAAAATTATGTGGATCCTACCTCGACGCCCCGGCTTCGAACCTCCCTCCGTATCATTAAATTCTACAATTTTTCCTATCGTTGATAATCTCGTTTTCCTAGGCTTCCATTTTGACAACCGACTTTCACTTAAACCTTTCGTTAGAGATAAAGTACGCTCATCTACCTTGATACTCCGCAACCTCCGTCAAGTTCGTAGATTGATCGATTTCCCTTCTTGTATGACTCTCATATCATCTCTCCTTTTTTCTAGACTCGATTATTGTCTTAGTCTATTTTCCAACTCACCTAAATCCACTCTTCTTCCCCTACAACGCATCGTCAACGCAGCTGTCCGAATTCTCCTCCGTCTTCGTCGTTTTGATCATACATCCTACCATCTTGCTTCTCTCGATTTGCCTACAATTTATTGTCGTGTTCAAATTCGTCTTCTTATCGTTGCTTTCCGCCTTGTAACTTTTCATACCCCTTCATTTCTCAACCTTCCTTTTCTTGATAATTCTCGTCCTGTTTACTGTTCCTTGCGTTCTTGTAATTCCCTTCTTTTACATGTCCCAAACTACTCTACCTCCTTTGGACTCCGCTCCTTCCTGGTGGCTGCTCCTCTATCGTGGAATCATCTGCCCATTCATATACGCCAATCAACTTCCCTGCAGTGCTTCAAACGACAAATCCGATCCCATTTTAACAATTTAACTGCTTGACTTTCTCATTTTTGTTTGTGGACTTGTAAGCGTACAGCTTGTACGCATTTGCCACATTAAATAAATTTGTATTATTATCTGATCATGTTATTGGCGCGGTATTAACCCAGCAAGGAAATCCCATTGAATTCTATTCTCATTCTTTTGGTAAACGCGCCTGCAATTTAGCATCAATAGAAAAAGAGGCCTTTGCTATTGTAGAGTCTGTTCGTAACTGGAGACATTTTATGTCGGTACGGACCTTTAACGTACTAACTGACCAACGGTCTGTCTCTTTCATTTTCAATCATTTCATAAGAACAAAATCAAAAACGAAAAAGTTCAACGATGACGTCTCGATATTTCAAAATTTAGATTTAACATATCCTACAGACCCGAGGCCTTTATAGAGCCGCAGATTCTATGTCCAGAGACGTTTGCTCATATTCAAACGGATACTTTAATCAACAAAAAAAAGCATTGCTTTTTTAAAAGAGATCCATGAACATGTATGCCATCCAGGAGTTAGTTGATTATATCATTTCGTGCAGTCACATCAGTTACCTTATGCTTCTCAAGATGTTAGACACGTCATAATGCAATGCCAAGCATGTTCATTGTTAAAATCTCGTTTTTCAAACCTCCTTGTACTGCTCTCATAAAAGCATCGAAACCATTCGAGCGATTATCACTCGACACCAAGGGACCTCTTCCTTCAAACCCGAACAAAATATACTTATTAACGATAGTCGATGAATATTCCAGATATCCTATTGCATTCGCTTGTGCAGATTTTTAAGGTCAGTTATCAAATGGCTCAAAAATCTGGTGTCAATATTCGGTCCACCTAAAAGTATCCATACCTATTGTGGATCATCATTTATATCAAAAGAGCTTATTGATTATCTTAATGATAATATTTATTAATAATAATGTTTATTATCAATAATTTACAAAAAAGGGGTTCCCGCAAATGGGCCCGTACATAACTAAGTTGTAGTTGGTTTTTAAAACAAGTCGTTCACTATCTTATGTGCTGCCTTCTCTGTTTCCTCTTGGACTTCGAAGGCAGGCATATGCTGTTCGAGCGATTTCAAAGGAAACCCGGTGTATTATTAAAGGAATATTTTTTAATAATAATTTTTATTATTAATAATTTACAAAAAAGGGGTTCCCGCAAATGGGCCCATACATAACTAAGTTGTAGCTGGTTTTTAAAAGAAGTCGTTCACTATCTTATGTGATGCCTTCTCTGTTTCCTCTTGAACATCGAAGGCAGGCATATGCTGTTCGAGCGATTTCAAAGGAAATCCGGCGTATTATAATTATTAATTATCAAATAATTAATATTATTTTATAATAATTAATTTCTTATCGACGCACGTTTTCTTTAACAAAATGACTGCCCCTGCCAACGACGGACTCAGATAGGAACAGATAAAATTTTGCAAAATATCATAAAACTAACACATAACGGAAAATTTAAAGCGGCGATGCGTCTACTGACAGTGGCGAGGATAATTCAAGGATATTTCAGTTATCCAATAAATGTGGGGATATAACGGTATTTGAGAAGCTAAAAGTCTGCAACCAAAACCATCCCCATTAGACGTTAAATGTCTTCGTGATTCAGTTATTGATGGATGTCCTCAGTTTAGTGATGTAATTTTTCGGGACATTAACGCAGATGATGTTCAAAGAACCTCTAAAAGAACCAACGGATGTGCAGGTCCTTCCGGACTGGATGCAAACAATTGAAAGTCAATGCTGACTCAATACGAACCTGAATCTAGAAATCTTGTAGATTAGGTAGCGAAATTTGCAATTCACATTGCAACTGAAGCCTACAAGGTATGCAGATTAATATTCCAAATAAGTGTCCGGGAGTTCGACCTATAGGAATTGAGCAAGTCATTCGTCGCATCGTCGGTAGAATAATTTCAAGCCGTATTCGCAAGCAAGTAATAACAGTTTCAGGCAGAACAGTGATATGTGAAGGTCAACGCTGCGGCACTGAATTCGGAATACACTCTATAAGAAATGAATATGATAGGTCTAATGAACACTGTATTTTAATTCTGGACGCTGAAAACGCATTTAATAGCATCAACAGATCAATTACACTCAAGAATATGGTCAAAGTATTGCTAAGTCTGTCGATAATCCTTGCAAATTGTTATTCCTCTTCTTCTCCATTATCTGTACACAAAGATATAATTTTCTCAGAGAAAGGGTTTCCCCAGGGTGATCCCCTTGCAATGTGTGCATACGCAGATGCTTCACTGCCGCTAATTCAAGACCTCAGAACTAAATTTCCTGGTATTGTTCATCGGTGGTACGCAGACAACGGAGTATGCGTAGTGCGTTATCAAGATTTGTTATCGGTGTGGGACTATGTCTACGATATAAGTCCAAGATACTGATTCCATTTAAATCCATAAAAATGTACAATCTTAATACATCGGGGCTCTGTATTAAGGGAAGGCGAATGTTTCAAACAAAAATGAGTACAAGTGTCAACTCGCGGTGTTAAACTACTAGGCAGTTTTATAGGAGAATCAGACTACATAAGGGAAAACGTTGAGAAAATGACTGAAAAGTGGGTTGTTCAAATCGAAACACTGAGATAATTGGCCTTGATAGACAGCCAAGTCGCTTTTACAATGCTTACTAAAGGCTTACAATTCCGATGGACGCACCTAAAACGCACCTGTTTACTAAACCCAGTATGGCTCTTCCGACTGGACACTGCAATTTTTAAAAATCTGGTACCTGCTATAACTGGTAAGATCAATCTTAATCTATAGTGGAATCAATTCTGCAACTACCGATTGGACTAGGTGGACTTGACATAATGAAACCTAGTGTAAATACAATAACAGAGTATGAAAACTCTAAACGTATGTGTATCCCCTTCTTAAATGTCGATGCAGCTTTTTGGGATGATGAACAGCAACACATATCCTGCAAAATTAAACAAGAGAAAAATGTAGCAAAAAAAGTGGAAGCACATACGGCTATAAACAGCTTAAATTTGACACAGCAGAATTTACTCAAGCACATCGCCGATGCTCCCGCATCTTCACTGTGGTTAAGCAGTTTTCCTTCCATCTACTATAAACGCATCCTATCAAGATAGCAATTCCAAAACGCACTCGCAACACGCTTCGGATGGAGTCCAAACGATATTCCCGACACATGCACTTGTGGCAAAAAACTCAATATCTCTCACGCGCAATCGTGTAAATAGGAGGAATCCCCATCATTCGACATAATATAATACGCGATGTAATTGATTCAGCTCTAAAGGATGTATGCTATAACGTATTAACCGAACCATGTCTTACACCAGTTCCTGAAAGGATGATTTTTGAGAATGATTTGTCCACAAAGGATGGAGCTGCTGGGCTCGATGTAGTATGCAACGGTTTTTTGGTGATTCGACGGAGCGGTCCTTCATGGACGTCTGTGTTTTCAATACACTTGCTCAGTCTTACGCTTTGAATATGCAGAGTTCACATACCTATCATAAAAACAGGAAACGGAGCAAGTACTTAGAGAGAGATACAAAACTCGAATGCGCCGGATTAATTCCTCTCACTTTACTGTAGGAAGCATATGCCCATCTGTGAAAAATATGTTGACGATCATCGCAAGCAAGTCCGAAAGCATGGATCGACATACAGCGAGTGTGTACTTTCATTGCGAGCTGACGTTTCTTTCGCCCTCGCAAGATGCTTGTCCCTAGCTTTACGTATATTGTAACCTTTAACTAACTTGACTTATCATAATATATTGTATATATAATACGTTTTGTGTTGAAGCCCATTGGCGAGGACTCCAAATTTAATATTAATAATAATTTATTTAACGTGGCAAATGCGTGCCAACTGCACGCTTACATGACCACTAACAAAAAAAGAACAGTAAAAATATCAGATTAATTAGTTAATTGTTGAAATGGAATTGGATTTGGCGTTTGAGGCACGTCATTGATGTTGATTGGCGGATATGAATGGGCGAATAATTCCACGAGAGAGGAGCAGCCACAACGAAGGAGCGGAAGCCAAAAGAGGTAGAGCAGTTTGGGACATGTAAAAGAAGGGAATTGCGGGAACGCAAGGAACAGTAAACAGGACGAGAATTGTCGAGAAAAGGAAGGTTGAGAAATGAAGGGATATGAAAAGTTATATGACAAAAAGCAATGATAAGAATACAAATTTAAACAGTACAATAAATTTTAGGCAAATCGAGAGGAGCAAGATGGTAGGATGTATGATCAAAACGACGAAGACGGAGGAGAATTCGGACAGCTGCGTTGACGATGCGTTGTAGGGGAAGAAGAGTGGATTTAGGTGAGTTGGAAAATAGACTAAGACAATAATCGAGTCTAGAAAAAAGGAGAGATGATATGAGAGTCATACAAGAAGGGAAATCGATCAATCTACGAACTTGACGGAGGTTGCGGAGTATCAAGGTAGATGAGCGTACTTTATCTCTAACGAAAGGTTTAAGTGAAAGTCGGTTGTCAAAATGGAAGCCTAGGAAAACGAGATTATCAACGATAGGAAGAATTGTAGAATTTAATGATACGGAGGGAGGTTCAAAGCCGAGGCGTCGAGGTAGGATCCACATCATTTTGGATTTATCAGGATTCAGAGAAAGGCGAAGGGAAGAAAGATGATTGGAAATTGAGACAAGACAGTCGGAAGCAGAAACACTAAGATCGCGAATACGATAAACAGGTGCATGAGCATAGATGAGAATGTCATCAGCATATTGCATAACATGGAAGTTAAATTTATGAGAAATCGAAGACAAATCACAGAAAAGAAGAGAAAAGCGAAGGGCCTAATATAAAGCTATATGGAACACCGGACGGAATGGAAGAATGATTAAAAAAGAGTTAATTTTTGATCGTGCAAGATCAGTAAGTCGTTATAAGCTTTAAGACAGTCAATTTCAGTAGTAATTAGAGCGAAAAGCTGTTTGAAAGGGAGGGAACAAGTTGAAGGAAAATAGATATGCATTAACTTGCATGAGAACAAGACGCTCAAGGAGTTGGTAGAGGGTTGGAAGAAGTGAGATAGGACGGTACGAAGGTGATAGTGAGGGGTCGAGAGATTGCTTTTTGAAGAGAGGATGAACAGTGGCCCATTTCCAGTAGGAAGGAAATGTGCGGCTACGGATAGACAAGTTCAGCAATGTGGTTCGGAAGGGTGAGATAGATGAGCATATATGTTTAAGGAAGTGAGTGGGAATTGGGTCAGAAGGGGATGTTTTATTAGGTAATGACAGAATAACCGAAAAACTTTATCATACGATACTAGAAGGTTGAATAGCTCTGGGATTGAAGTATTTAAAAAGAAGATAGGATTCAAAGAGCATATGGTTAAAAGGAAAAGTAAATTAGATAGAATAGATTGTAGATAAAAATAAAATTCATAGGGATTTATATTACAAGGTGTAGATGATCGTGAAATAATTAAGTTTAAGATTTTCCAATGAGATTTAGAGTGGGATGATGACTCGAGTTGATTTTGCCAAAAGAGAGTATGTTTAGTACGCATAAGAATAATATGGGACGGGCGAAAGAAAGATAGGAAGCAGGGAGATTTGGAATTAGTGAGTTTGGAGAACGTTTAAGAAAGCGATTAAACACACGAAAAGAGTGACGGAGTCGACGCTTAGAAAGACTACAGTCGGAATCGAACCAAGGAGCATGGCGCAAGCGCTGAAAACGTTGGGGTCGAATAGACAGACGGTGATTGAGCATAGTCGTAAATTTAACATCAAACACAAACAGAATGCAGAGATCATCGGTATAAAGATAGTTAAGTGGAAGTAAAAAGATTGAAGAATTGATTAAGGCTCCGCGGATAATAGGGATATCGAGAATCTTCCAGGGTCGACTTGGTGTAGATAAAGGTAAAGGCGGAGAAGGATGATGGGGACGAGTAAGAGTGACAAGGAAATGATCGGACAAACCAGGATCAGTAATTGACAAGGAGGTGTAGTCATTGAAGCCGTTAGGAACAGCAATGATGTCGAGAGCACAGCCGAGAATATGAGTTGGGCTTGTTGGAAGAAATTTATAGTTAAAATGAGAAAAAAAGATTAGTTAAAGTGATAGAGTCAAAGTCAGCCTGGCGATCAAGACGAATGTTAAAGTCACCAAGAACAAAAGAAGGAGTATAAGAAAATGAACAGTGTGACATAATATCTGCAAGGTCGTTAAAGAACACACGTGAGCGGTCAACTGAACCTTTACGCTATACAATCACAAGTTCCAAAGTGAAAGGAGTTGATAATCTGCATATGAGTAATTCGAACGAAGTGTAACGGATGTTAACGTTAATTTTACGTAGAGACATTGGGTGACGAGCAATGGCAACAATACCGCCATGGTTAGAAGCAGTAGATGTATGAGAGGTAATTGGACGAGCTGATTCAACTAGAGAACCACCAGAGCGACATATACGACGAATAGCAAGATCGTCGGAGGGACGCCATCAGATTTTTGGCCTTGTGTGAACAACGTGAAAATTTTCGTTGATTTGACGTATTGATAAGGATGACTCGCCATTTGTCTCACGTCGGTGTTTCTCAATGCGAGCTTAATTGAGCTGGGCAATATCAGACGCAGATTCACACAATCTGCGTCTCGTGTGAATCCTTACAAAACCAACTTTGTCGGCATTAACCAATTCCTAGAATCAGTTGTTTGAAGTGACTCATTTATAATTGGCCTAGAATTAACTTTGTCATTTTTAAAAACATGTACTTGTCACTGCACTTTATCGATTTTCTCTGCTAAAACATGCTTCCAATGGCAATTCAACAAAGCCGTGATTTGATTCTAAATTAAAATTGATGATTAAACGCCGTTGGAAGTTATTCTCAGCTAATAATGAAATTTTTCAATGGTTTTCGAGTTTTAGCTTTTCAGCGATTTTGATAGGCAATGACTTCAGGTATATTTGTGCTCCCCTTCCTGTTATTACTCCAGTAGTAGCTCACATAAGTGGATAAAATAAGCTATGTTCAATTGTGTAACATTCTTGTTATTATAAAAATTTCTCATATTCGTTTAACGTGAAAGCATCATCCCTACACTTATCTAAGGCATATAGAGCGGAATTGTTGTAAACGACAATGAACACGAATATTAAAGATAACTTAATTAACTTAAGATAGAATTGTTTTGCTAAATATGTAAACCATTTATGCGTGATATATGTAATCAGCTGTTTAATCCTTTCTTATTCAGTAGCTTTCCGTAGATTAGTTCGATAATTTTGGAATTGATCAATAAAGAAGTATAATATTTTTAACACAATTTAGACTAGTAGATAAATTTACCTTAATTAATTTCAAGCTAATTTATCGATCAGCTTGAATAAGTATTATGCTAGGAATTTTTCACCTTAGTATCCTATTTAAACCAGATTAGAACATTCTTACCATAATCCTTATGTGATGTTCTTTGCTTTCAGAATATCACCGAACAGCACGAGCTAAAGGCGATTTTGTCTAGTATTTCCCTAACCAAATATTAATTTAAAAGCACTGTACCAACGTTGTAATGTGTTTATATTAATCTTTGTAGCAAATCAACTTGAATACATCCTGTATAACATGACTCGCTATCCATGCAAGGACTTGTAATTTTAAAGATTTTTATCATTTTACAGATTCTATTGTTCACTACACTTTATCTTTATCGTCACAATTTATTTTATTAATTATTTGGTAACATTTACCATCGCTATGAATTATAAATATATTGGCATATTATCAAATTTTAGTATTAACTTGGTGTTTGATCACATATGCATTTATCTCCTGTCGATTCTGACTTGATCAAAATGAATTGCAAACATTGTACGCCCTGTTATATTAGTATGGATGATAAAATACGGTAATAATACAAATTTATTTAATGTGGCAAATGCGTACAAGCTGTACGCTTACAAGTCCACAAACAAAAATGAGAAAGTCAAGCAGTTAAATTGTTCAGATGGGATCGGATTTGTCGTTTGAAGCACTGCAGGGAAGTTGATTGGCGTATATGAATGGGCAGATGATTCCACGATAGAGGAGCAGTCATCAGGAAGGAGCGGAGACCAAAGGAGGTCGAGTAGTTTGGGACATGTAAAAGAAGGGAATTACAAGAACGCAAGGAACAGTAAACAGGACGAGAATTATCAAGAAAAGGAAGGTTGAGAAATGAAGGGGTATGAAAAGTTACAAGGCGGAAAGCAACGATAAGAAGACGAATTTGAACACGACAATAAATTGTAAGCAAATCGAGAGAAGCAAGATGGTAGGATGTATGATCAAAACGACGAAGACGGAGGAGAATTCGGACAGCTGCGTTGACGATGCGTTGTAGGGGAAGAAGAGTGGATTTAGGTGAGTTGGAAAATAGACTAAGACAATAATCGAGTCTAGAAAAAAGGAGAGATGATATGAGAGTCATACAAGAAGGGAAATCGATCAATCTACGAACTTGACGGAGGTTGCGGAGTATCAAGGTAGATGAGCGTACTTTATCTCTAACGAAAGGTTTAAGTGAAAGTCGGTTGTCAAAATGGAAGCCTAGGAAAACGAGATTATCAACGATAGGAAGAATTGTAGAATTTAATGATACGGAGGGAGGTTCGAAGCCGAGGCGTCGAGGTAGGATCCACATCATTTTGGATTTATCAGGATTCAGAGAAAGGCGAAGGGAAGAAAGATGATTGGAAATTGAGACAAGACAGTCGGAAGCAGAAACACTAAGATCGCGAATACGATAAACAGGTGCATGAGCATAGATGAGAATGTCATCAGCATATTGCATAACATGGAAAGTTAAATTTATGAGAAATCGACGACAAATCACCAAGAAGAAGAGAGAAAAGTATAGGGCCTAATACGGAGCCTTGCGGAACACCGGACGGAATGGACGAAGGATGGGAGAGAGAAGAGTTAGAATATACGCGAAATGTACGGTTTGATAGATATGAAGAAAACCATGATACAGTGGGTAAAGAGAAGCCATAATCATGACGAAGGCGATGGAGAAGAATCGAGTGATCGACGATGTCAAAAGCAGACGATAGATCAAGAGAAACTATGACACTACATAATTTATGATCGCGCGATATGAGTAAGTCGTTATAAACTTTAAGACATGCAATTTCGGTAGAGTAATTAGAGCGAAAAGCGGCTTGGAAGGGAGGAAATAAGTTAGAGGAATAGAGATATATATTAACTTGCTTAAGAACGAGACGCTCACGGAGTTTAGAGAGGGTTGGGAGAAGTGAAATAGGACGGTACGAAGATGGTAGTGAGGAGTCGAGAAATTGCTTTTTGATGAGAGGACTAACAGTGGCGCATTTCCAGATGGAAGGAAATGTACGGCTACAGATGGACGAGTTGAACAATGTGGTTAGGAAGGGTAAGGTAAAGGAGCAGATATTTTTAAACAAGTGAGTTGGAATTGTTTCAGAAAGAGAGGTTATATTAGGTAATGACAGCAGAACCGAAGAAACTTCATCAGACGAAACGGGAAGAAGGTGGAATAGTTCTGGGAGGGAAGTATTTAAAGATAAGAGTGGGTACAAGGGGGCTATGGGTAGTAGGGAAAGTAAATTAGATAACTTAGTTTGTAGATAAGAACAAAATTCATTAGGATTTAAATTACACGGGGATGATGATCGTGAAAGAATTGAGTTTAAGATTTTCCAATGAGATTTAGAGTTGGAAGATGACTCGAGTTGATTTCGCCAAAAGAGAGTACGTTTAGTACGTATAAGAATGAGATGTGAACGGCGTTGAGAAGAGTAGGAATCACGAAGATTTGGAGAGAGTGAGTTGGGTGAACGTTTAAGAAAGCGTTTATACATACGAAAAGAGTGACGGAGTCGACGCTTAGAAAGACTACAGTCAGAATCGAACCAGGGAGCATGGCGCAAGCGCTGGGAACGTCGAAGTCGACTAGGCAGAAGGTTATTGAGGATCGACGTAAGTTCAGAATCAAACAGAATGCAGAGATCATCGGGAGAGAGATAGTTAAGAGGAAGTGAAAAGAGTGAAGAATTGAGTAAGGCTGTGCAGAGAACAGGGATATCGAGAAGCTTCCAGGGTCGACTTGGTGTAGATAAAGGTAAAGGCGGAGAAGGAGGATGGGGACGAGTAAGAGTAAGAGTGACAAGGAAATGATCGGACAAACCAGGTAGTAATTTTCTCTTTTTATTTTTTACTATTTCTTCATTTTGTAAAAAAAATATAAACTCTTTCCTATCTAAACAAAACTTAAACTTCTTTATTCTTCTCACGAACTCCTTACTCGACCCCCCCCCTGTATCACCTCTCAATAATTTACACCCTTCCATCAAAATCATTTCCAGTAACATTTCCGATCAACTAATTCAACACTCCATTCCTGTCACTCATGCCCCAACCTATTTTAATTCTCCTTACTCTACCTCCCACGTAACACTTCCCAATAAGTTACATCCTTCATTTAAAATCATATCCAGTCACATCTCTGATCAACCGATTCAACACCCCGCTCCTGTCACACTTGCTCCAACCAATATTAATTCTTTATCAAGCACCCCTGTCATTTCCACTTCTATCTGCTCATCTACCTCGACTCCAACCAGCTCTGTCCGTCCACCACTTCCACGAAATCGTTTTCCTTCGCGCGATCGCTGTATAATCATATCAAACTTAAAGCTTTCCGAATCTGCTTCTCCACAATCTCGCCTCGATGATGATGTATCTGCTTTCAGGTCTATCCTAGCAACCATTCTTCCGGATGATAACCCATCACTCTTCAATAATATCGCTCCTGTATCCTTTATTCGTTTAAACAAATCCACTAAATCAAATCATCTCTGTCCTCCACTCATAAAAATCGTTTTCCGACATAGTTCACATGCCTCTTCGGTACTCTCCCAACGTTTTAAACTTCTTACCACTTCATCTACTTGCCGTATCTTTCCTGACCGCTCCCCTTCTGATATTGCCCAGCTCAATTTAGCTCGCATTGAAAAACATCGACGTGAAACAAACGGCGAGTCATCCTTATCTATACGTAAAATCAACGGAAATTTTCACGTTCTTCACACAAGGCCAAAAATTCGATGGCGTCCCATCTCTCCCCCTTGTCTTCTTCGCTAGTCGATCTCGCTCCTAAGCATACTTTTCGTCTTAGTATATTCAATACTCGCTCCATTCTTCATAAAGCTGATATGCTTCTCGATATCTTCGATCAATTA
>WNNJ02001908.1:0-24194 GCA_012934845.2 Pomphorhynchus laevis
AATATGGAGGAGAGTGCAGAGAGTGCAGGTCTCTTAAGTTTTTGCTTTGTTGCAGGAGAGCCATTATAGATTACCAACTGCGATTTCGCAGAGTTTAAAATAAGATTGGATATGGGTAACTGGTCTTTTAATCTTAACAAAACGGCTGATGTCAGAGACAACGTCTTTACACCTGTGTCCAGTGAACAGGGCTGTGGTGTCATCAGCGTACACCACTAGACGTTGTTCACGTTTAAATATTTTAAAGAGGTTAATGGAAGCAGCAAGATATAAGATGGGAGAAAGTGGGATCTTTGAGGTACACCCGTAATGATAGCTATGAGCTTCTACAACCAGATTTAAGCTTGTCCTGTATTAGTGATAAACTAAAAAATAAAGAATTCTGTTTTTTCAACGAAAATGGACAATACTGCTATGGAAATAAGCATTCTTCAAGGAAAAAAAGAAGATTTTCAAGGTTTTTCTTCGTCAATTCAAGACAACAATGTTAGTGGCTCTACTTATATTGCTGAGAATTTTGTGGAATTACTTCCCCCGATCCCCAAGATTCTAAATTTGGGGATAATCATTTTAAAAAAGCTTTTAGAAAGACATGTCCTATACAACAAATTTCTAAAAGTGTTTGCACATAGTATGAAAAACCGTGTAGTCTACAACTCAGTTAGATATTTTGACACCAGCATAAAAATTTCCTTTGCTACTCAGGATTTCCTGGAGAGCTTTAAGAGGTACTTCGTCGCTAACTGCTGCGACATTGCTGAATTTGAGAGGAAACCTATCATGGCCTCCCTAAAAATAAGTAATCTTCCTACACAGATGGAGGAAGAAGACATACATCTTATTAGTAAGACTTACAAGATAAAAACGTACGTCCCCTGTTGGGAGGAACGGTCTACCAATTAATGTTGGATTCTGCTCCGCCGTCATAGGGCAGGCTAAACTCTTAGAAAAATCGCACTGCAACTCCTTTATGGGTTTTAACCTCAAATTTAGAGTGGTTGGTAAGGAAGAATACACTTACCCGCACTGTAGCAGGTGTCACAAATGGGGGCACTGGACCTCCAGCTGCAGTGCGGTCCATCGCTGTGGGAAATGTGGTAATGAAGATTGCCCCTCCGCCGAGTCCACGATTCCATGCACAAATAATCTGGCCTGCTCCAACTGCGGAGGAGCGCATCCCGCTTGGAGTAGGAAATGCGAGTATTTCAAGAAATATCAGTTTCTATTCATCAAACCCTCAAGGCCATCTAAACCGGCACCTGATTCTTTTTCTCAGGCAGCAACCAGGATGTCCGACAGCGAGCAGTTGTCAATTATGGATCAGCGTTTGGTTTTTTTAAAGAGATGTCCAAGCGTTGATAGCGGCCTCTATTTAAATCTATTTGTGAATCCAAAACTTCCTGTTTCTTCACTCAAGACCTCGAACAAAAGGGAGGCCTCTGCTCTCGCCGTCCCCCAATCAAGATTGGAAAGTTGATCATGCAGAAACAATGGGGAAATGATTATACTGCCCAGGGGCAAGTGCCAACACTAGATAAGGCTAGCGGTAGAAAGGGAAACCTTCCTACACCTATCTCTGTCTAGGCTGGCAATCCCCCATCCAACTAATCCATCACAATGCAGAGTACTCGTGAGCCTTTTTCACTGAATATTTTTCAGTAGAATTCGGGAGGTGCTTCTGCCCTTAGACTTCTATCTGGTAGAGATGCAGATGTTACAGTCCTTCAGGAGACGCGGTCTATCCGTATCCCCCAGGACATTACTCGATTTATTCCAAAGCATATATGTTCCCACTATACTCCGTACATAACCCCACCTCACTCCTCTTCATCTCAAGGACTCTTGACCTTAGTTAAGTGCTCCTTAAGGTCCTCCCTCTTGCTAAACTACTCATGTCCAGCTCTGACTTGCTTGGTAGTTTCACTTAGTAAGAACGGTAAACGCTTTAGTCTAGCCAATGTCTATATTCGTCCAGGAGAGATACACAAGAACCGTAACATTATGGATGGTGTTATTGACAGCGGTTACGACATGATACTTATGATTTTAACGACAGAACAGGTCGTTGAATAATGCAGCAATTCGCAGTGCTAGGAACTGTTATCTTATTGACAAACCCCCTTCCCCGACCTTTCATTGCACATCAACAAATTCTATACTCGACATTTTACTGCTTCACTCGAGATAGCTGTTAAGACCCCTCTGCACAAAGCAGTCGCGCCTGCAATTGTCCACCTCTCATGACCTAATTCGTTGGAGAATTGAGGAAGATATGCTGCTTCGTAGAAGGTTTCACTTTGATCCAATCAGAGTGGCCTTCTTTAAAGCGACTATCCAACGCTTTCTTATAATAGGAAATTAGAGCCTGACCGAATTTAATACCTACCTCTTTTCGCAAGCTACCGCAATTTTATCGACTACCTATAAAGGTCGTGTATACAATCCCACTCCGACGAAACTCAAAGTCCTAGCGAAACTGCTTAACATCCCTAACTCCCTGTTTCCGCCAGGCAGGCTCTCTCGAATGAATACTGGAGCACTAGATATTGGTTCCAGCTGAGTAGGCATAGGACGAGTATTGCTCGTCTTAATCCTTCTCAGTCTTCCTTTTGGAAGATTTTCAAGAAGGAGAAGTTTGTTTGCTTGAAAGATAGAGCATCGGGTTGGATAGGGAATGTAGGCCTTGATAAAGTTTTAGATTAGTCACTAGCCCTACACAACTATGGAGTCACTCAATCACCTCAACCAATCCCGCCTTGGTGTAACTTTAGGAATATGGATATATCTGTTACGGATATCCTTAACTCCTGAGGTCCACTCCCGGGCACCTCCAAATCCGTCGCTCTCCTTTCTTTTCGGGTCTGTCAGCTTTTGACAGCTGCTCAGAGAAGAGAGGTGGCCGTCACAATGCTTTAAGCCTTCCCATCCTATGTAGCTGGCATCAATATTAGTAAGCGTGTTTTTATTCCTAAGAAAAAATACTGATCATGCCCTAAAGATCTGCGACTCATTTCGATTCAAAATGTCTTCGTGTCGATTTACAAAAAAGCGCTTGCGCGTAAAATCCGCGACTACCTGAGTAGGCGTAATTTGATCCCTCCTGGTTTTCATGGGTTCGTTAAAGGTCGCTCGGTCCATTCACAGTAGGTGAAGTGGAACAGTTTTGTCGGGAGAATAGCTATCGTTTAGTTGTGGCTGTTTTCCTCGACTTTTCTGCTGCGTTTGACTGTATCTCCATTTCCTTTGTTATCTCTTCTCTCAGGTCCCTAGGGTTGCCTGCGCTAATTGTGAACAGAGTGGCGACTGCTGTACACCAAGCAATTTTACTATGAAGACGACCCAGATGCGCGTCAGTTCTACCCTATTACGGGTGTACCTCAAGGATCCCCACTCTCCCATCTTATATCTTGCTGCTTCCATTAACCTCTTTAAAATGTTTAAACGTGAACAACGTCTAGTAATGTACGCTGATGACACCACAGCCCTGTTCACTGTACACAGGTGTAAAGACGTCGTCTCTGACATCAGCCGTTTCTTTTTAAGATTAAAAGACCAGTTACCAATATCCAATCTTATTTTAAACTTCGCGAAATCGCAGTTAGTAATCTTTAATGGCTCCACTGCAACAAAGAAACAACTTAAGAGACCTACACTCTCTGCCCTCTCTTCCATTTTGATTAATCAACAACACCCTGTCTTCACCAGTCGAGTAAAATACCTGGGGTTCACCGTTACGGTGAACTGGTCAGTGAAAACTGACCTGGATAGACTTAAACGTATCCTGAAGAAAGCTAGATGGGCTCTGAAACGGGCCCAGCATCTGTCATTGAAAGGAAAAAGCCAAGTGCGCCTTTGGGGCACCTGGCCTATTTCCGGATTAGTCTTCTTTTCGAGAGGACGTCCCCCAGAGTAAATGCTAAGGTTCCTTAAGCTCCTCGTCTCTCGTTTACCCTGCATAGTCCGTGCCGACTGGACTCTACTGGTGTGAAAGACCCCGGGTGGTTTAGTCGGAAGTAGGCGTGTTGGATCGGTTGGGGGGGGGCTCAGATCCCCGTGGATTTGAGGCCGTAAGTGCAGGGAAGACAAAGAAGAAGATGTAAAGAAAATATTGTCTAAACTCGCATTGTGTCTTATACTATTTTATTTTATTTTATTGATGTTTTTCTGTGTTAGTTAACAAAGTCTTTATTTATTTATGAAATATGAATGACGTCGATAACAGAAATGTCATCAAAATTGTGCAACCACGGAAAATTAAATTTGCTGTCTGAGCCATCAAAGACTTCCAGTTCCTGTACGATTTCTCTAACAGAAAAAAACGTAAGTTCCGCCTGTTCTTCGAATTAATCAACGACGTCTAAGGTCAGTAACGATTTATGTTTATTAAGTGATGGGGAGGTACTCCCCCCAATTCCGAAAATGAAAAATCTAGTAATAATAAAACTATTAAAACCTCTGGAAAAGGAGAAACTATTCAACGTTTTTCTCCATGGATTTGTAAATGGTTATAAAAATCGTATATTATTTCACTAAGTAAAAAATCTTTGATGGTGAAATTATGATCTCATTTGTCTCAGCTGACATTATGACTTCATATACTTATTACTTCAATAAAAATCACATTGATCAAGCAGAGTTAATCTGCAAGCCTATTATTGCTTCATTAAAAATACAAAACATGCCCTGCTCTTTAGAGGAGGAAGACAGAAAAGTCCTGATGGACTATTTCCTATGCGCTTCGATTATATTCATCTTGACTTATTGAAATCATTACAAACGATATCAAAAAGTAGTTACACAATGATGCCTATCATTTGATCTGAATTATTTACCGAAAGTAGTCAGATTGACTATCCGAATATACTCTACATTAATTGCTTGATGATTTAGAGTATCTAAAAAGTGAGATACTCCTTTATTCTGCTTGCTGCAAATCGGCGACAATCAATCTTCGCGTAAATGATAATTCAATCCATACCGTTAATTCAGATTGCGTCATTCCAGATTTCATCGGCAGTATCGAAACGATTAAATCATAATAACAATTATCAATCTGAATGTGTTGATATTCTCGTCAGATTGTTTATCAAAAATCGAAAGTAAATATCGCAATGGAAATCATTTTATTTTAAAAGTTAAATTAGATTAAATTGCCGAATCCACACCGGTCAAAATCGCAACGGAAAAAATCAGATCAAACACCGGTACTTTGTGAATCACTAGAAAATTAAGTTTTAAGATAGATGTTTCTTCGAAGTTCAAATATAAGAGTGTGCCTAATTTCTAATCTGTAGCTCATTAGATGTTGATCTGTTAGTTTCATTATGTACAACAAAAATCTAGATTGAATTCTACTCTCTGTCGATTACTACTCCCTGAATTAACGCGGTATCGTATAAATGTATAATGACAAAGTGAATTGTATTCAAACACCTAACTCTAGAATACAAAATTATTAATTAGGTCCATATTACGTTATATAATAATATGATTATTTTATATTATGCTATATAACATAATATATTATTTTATATTAATTTATATCGATAACTTTATTTTTTTACTTTAATCAATAAAGTTAATTTGCATTTGATTTTTTAGATGATATTGAAGTTTCCCGCCAAATTTATAGAAGGCATTTTACTTATTTAATTTTTTCAATTCTACAGTTCCAAAATGTAAGTATTTTTAAAGTTAAGTGATTTTTTTATTCGTAAATGTACGTGAATTTAAAATATTACAACGAATCAAATTGTGATTCGTTCAACTGCCTTTACTTCAACTACTTAATATCAATGCAAACCTATTTTTTTAGATGCGTGCCTTTGATTTGCAATTTAAATCAAGATATATTAAATATAAACAAAATAGTTTGGGCGTTACATTTTTAAATATAAAGTTAAAAATTTTAGAAAATTAGTAATCTTTAAAAATTTTGTTTAAACACAATCAATATTTAAATTTCGCTATTTAAAAAGGGTATAAAATATAGAAACAATTTTGAATAATTTATAAATATATTTATATTGTGATTTATGATTTTAAATGTTAACAATATTTTATAGAAATTTATTTAAAAAAATACATGCGAAATTTATTTTCCCGCCAAATTCATAAGATTGTTTGTTTACACGAATTAAATTTAAAAAATATTTAAAGTTCAAAAGCGTAAGTACAGCTTATCTTTAACATTTTATTAACGAAGTAATTAATGAGTAATCTAAAAGGCAGTTTTGTTGAATTTCGATGTAATTTATATATAGGATGTTGTTTAATTACACTATCGCCGGGACCCACGTTGGAAAACATTTCAATATTTGCGTTTTGATTTACACCGGCAAAAATAACAGAGAATTATAAAAGACGTTTCGCCTATTGCTGGGCTTTTTCAATCTACAATGCAAGAGCACGAACATAAGAAGTCAGAAACGAACATAAAATCAAATGCCAATAATAAAAATTTCATTTAATCAGTATATCCCATTTGTATATATGATTTATGTTTATTCCATAATCAACATCCGTCATTAGTTGTCCGATAATTTTTTTGCTCATTTTTTCTTCTAAAATCAGTGTCATTGAAGTGCTTTTTTAGTACTACATAATCAAATACGTATTCGTGCGATGAGTGTATCGTTAGACAATGGTTTACAATTGCATCGCTTTTGAATAGTTCTTTATTAAGATCGGATCGTCTGTTATTAATGCGCATACTCATCGAAAGGCCAGTTTCACCCACGTGTTTGGTCGATTGCATTGTTTGCAACCTGCGTTATATGTGTTGCTTAGTTGGTTAAGCTTTGATCTTATAAAGTGACTTCCTATTGTTTTAACATATGCAAATACTATTCGGGTTGGTATATGATATAGTTTTAATTTGTTGCAGACTTTTGAAACTACAGAGTATATATTCATTGACAGATTCTAAAGTCCGCGGTTGTATGGAAAGATAAATGTCTGTTGTTATTGACGTTCAGATTTCCCATTTTGTTTAAAATATGAAATTAATAATTTATCAATACACTTACCAATAACACACGATTGATGTGAGATTTTAGGATGTATATATATCTTTAGACAAGTTGGCTTGCGATTTAATACAGTTTGAATATCGTTATTTTAGCTGCGATAGATAGGCACATCCAAAAAACATGTGGGTGTTGATTTTTCGAAAGTAAAATGTAACGGCCCGAAATTTCTAGTTTAATCAAAAATTCCTTTATAAATTCTCTTATCCGCTTTTCCAAATCATAAATATGTAAGGGATTTGACATAATATGTCAGCGTAGTAGTGCTCCTACGATAAGTATTAGACTCCAGAATCTGCTTACAGCATTTCGCTTCTGAGCGTAGACATCCACGACAGTTACCTCTCACACGCTCAGAATCAGAAGTTAGTTTCGAACAGACCAGTAAATTTTTAATGGACTGACCTTGTTTTCGATAAATATTAATATTATTTTCTGCTTTAGGAAAACGTAATCTTATGTCTTTTTATAATGTCTTTATGTATCCCGATAATTTAAAAAGGCATTTGTAATTCTCTATTCCAATTGATAATTTCGTTTGAGAGCTTATACATTTTTCATTTTTGTAGCTTTCCTTATGCCATTTTGAAATAGATTGACATTCAAATATAGATATTTCTCGATATAGAGAATATTTTAAGGGGTCCTATCTGCTGTGTAATGCCGGAAATATCTGGAAATTCTATGTATATAATCGTAGGTGTTTATTAAATTATATATACGTCTGTGATTAAATTATGTCTGCGATTAAATTATATATATGGTACGGTCTTAATAAAAGATCAAAATATTTTTTAATATCTAAATAGATTAAACTAAACTTAGCTATTTTATAAAACGATGTTTCAAAAGAAATCTACCTGTTTTTTTAATATCTTTAAAATCAAGACGTATTGTTTATTATATATTATTAATTATTAATTATAAATATTATTTATTATAAATTAAAAAATTGATATTATTAAGTAATATTTCATCTGTAAAACATAATGTTTTAAAATTCCTGGTTTGACATAAATTTAATCTTTAAAAATTGAAATACAACCAATTTTAACAAATTAAAAAATCAACAATCGTATAATTAAAACAGTTGGTATTGCTGTTAGATTCAATACCTACTACGAAGAACGGTACAATATAGTAACGTATTATTTTACATGTCTACAAATTCAAATAGTATCTTTACAATGAGCAATAACATAGGTGACATACACGATTTAAATTTTATAATAAAAATATATTAATTGATATATGATATGTAATGCTCTTTTTGAAAGCGCATAGATTGCACGTATATTAAAAAATGTTGCTAAATAGTATATTTTAAATATTAACTCATATATGGTGTGTTTAGTTACAAAATGTATCCAATAATATCCTTATTTTGCGTGATATTAACATCACTCATACAATTTTAGATACCAAAGAAATGAAAATGTTAATAATAAACGTAAATCAAACAAAATGAAATTTTCAGATGCACAGGGTATTGAGGAAATTAAGAGAAAACGCGCTAAGCGATCATCCCGGAAACGTTCTTTTTCATCGCTGTTCTTTAAACAGCAATGAAGATTATGATGATACGCTAATAAAGCATCGGCGTGATAATTCTCAAAATTCCGATTTTGGTAAGGCGGGTAAATTTATAGAAGTATGAACATTTCACATAATTAAATATAAGTATTTATACAAATATGCAAGCTAAACTGCTCACCTGTCTAATGACAGTTATTTTAATCTTAATTGATATTGTCATAATTATTTCATTGGAAATTTACCAGTGAAATGAATAGATGCAAAGTCTTATTTTACAATTTATTGTAATTTATTACTCTCCTAACTCTTTTATAAGTTTCATAATTAATACTTTCTTAAACAACTAAATGACTAAAATCCATTTTTTCTATTTTTCATTTTATAATTTTGACCCTACTAATATCAAATTAAAAATGTGTTTTCCACCCAATTACAAGATTTATTAAAATTATCAAATCTTAAATACTGTCTGACTATCTTGCACTTTTGAAACTAGATTGTTCTGTTTGAATGCTTTCAAAAACAACGTCATCAAACTAAATACGAATTTAAAAAGCTGATCACGTTTATTTTAAAGTAAATTAGATTTTTTAAATTTCCTAATGTAGCAAGATAATTTTGCATATCATGTAACTATTTATTTTTTATGAAATAGATTTATTCAAAAATATAAACGTTTACTAAATTTTCATGAACCAACCGTATTTGTCCTTTGACTTTGTTTAACAAAGTCCGAAATTCATTCTGCTTCTTTACGCCACTATAAATTTGACTCGTTTACCTATGATTGTTTTATGAATTTCAATGCTTACATCCTTTTCTAGATTTATTAATGTGCGTTGAAAATCAACCACGACATTTTTCTATTGTTCATTTTGTAATTTTTGACCCAACAAATATCAAATTTAAAAGTTGAGAACATCCAATTTTGAGATCAATTAAAATTATCAAATAATGAATTTCAAAATTTTAAAGCTTTCAAAATTGTGCTTATTTACTGGATGATCACTCGTCTAAGTCATTCATCAAATCATTTATTGACAGACTAAAGATTATACTTGAAATACAGATGAAAGAAATAAGTAAGTTTGAAGTACATGACAAAATATTTCTTCTAATGTGAAACAGGTTTTATGCAACATGTGTATAACTAAAGGATTTAATATTTCATACATAATTTCGCTAGATTTAGGAAATTAAGATATGTTTTGATGGAAATTGTCAAATTTAAGATTTTTAGATTAAAATATGTTAAGCTACTTGGAAACGTTTGTTTGCATTTTCGGTTCTGTAAAACATTTTTATATTTAGAAAACAATGTTCATATTACTGCCACAAGTTGAAATCAATTTCATTCAACGTCCATCCCTTGTGAGAAATATATATAGATAGCGATATTAAGATTTCTGAGAAATTAATATTCTAAATGCAACTGAGAATCAAACTGAAAAACACAAAATAAACACACTTTACACTTAATACCAATAATAGAGTTGTTATTGTTCGTGTTTTAAAGAAATAATATTAAACAAATATCTGTATATTTTTTGTATTTAACAAACAGTGGTCTCTAAGAAACTTTCAAATATTAACAATAAATAAATTTATATCTAACATTATGATTGAAATTTTATTTCAGAATTAATCAAATAAATAATTTTGCGACAAAATTACTAAAATAATATGGACTATAACAATCTTACTTCGATGGTATTGATAAATTAATACTGATGGCACATCTATGAAATTAAAAATGATTCCTCTTTGATTTATATTTACTTGCCTGAAAATAATTTTGTAATATAGTCGACTATAACATAATCATTTCATGTTGATTAGATTGACAAAACGTATTTGAAAGCCAGCGTTGTACATAGTGTTAAAGTTATTTATAAAGAAACAAACATTTTACAAATTGTGTTCATGCATTGAGAATTATAGAAAATGATTAATGATTTAAAAATGACATAATTAAGCTGATATTTAACATAAAACTGCATTTAATTTGTTCCCTTTTGTACTATAAACTATAGTATTTTAACACTTAAATTTAATTTTACTGTTTTAGCAGGACATAAAAATTTATATGGAGATAGCAATTTTAATATTATGTTGAAAAAATTATATGAAGGTTTGTTATACTCAGTTTGATTTTTAATTTGCTTCGAACATTATTTAGCCAAAAAAATCTAAATGCGGCTAACGCACCTTTATTTGAAACAGAAATGATATTTCTCCGCAACAAAGTCAGCGAAATATTCCTGCAAGAAGACAAGTTGCTGGAGTTAAATGCACGATTGAACATATGTGGTGACATTCACGGGCAATATTCCGATCTTTTAGAAATTTTCGATATTTGTGGAAGTGTGCCAAGGCGGCAGTATCTGTTTCTAGGTGATTACGTTGATAGAGGAACACATTCACTAGAAACGATCTGCCTCATGCTAGCACTTAAAATAAAATTTCCGACCAGAATTTATTTGCTCCGTGGTAACCATGAGAGTGAAACAATGAACATGAAATATGGATTTCATGCGGAATGTAAGTACATCATCAAGTTAATTCATTTCATACGTAATGTTTCATAATTAAGCATTCTAAAATATTACTTGCCTATTACAATTTATAAGTTTATTACAAATGCTTAACAAACGAAACTTTAAAATGCTACGAGCAAAACTATATCCAAAACCTTATTACAATTTAAAATAAACAGTAAAATAATAAAATCTCATTTCGCTAAAATGAAAGTACATTCTCTTTAATCTTGCAAATCAAATTAAAAAAGAAAATTTGCGCTTACGAATTCGAACACTGCTGTTTATTATTTTTAAATAAAATATTTTAGTTATAAATCACAAATGTTAAGTTTAGGAAGAATACGTACAAGCGAATTTTCATGGTTTTATTACTATTCACTTAAACAGAATAATTGAAATGGTTTTAATGTTACTAAATAAAATGTTTGTTTCAGTTCTGGCATACGCAGAAGAATATGTTAAATTTCTGACGCTATACTGCGGCTATGAAAATGAGTTATTCTTAAGATTCAAAGAAGCAAATTATTCGAGAATGCTAAATTGTAGAACAGTCAAATACGTACGGATATAAAAATTATCATTCACTAGTAAAATAATATTTTGATTAATAATTCAAAGTAGTAACCGATTTTAATGTAAAACAACAAAATTTTAGGTACAAGAAGAATGCGTACTCGCGCATTTTGGCGATTTATAAAATGTTTCGACACCATGCCGATTGCTGCCGTGATAGATAAATCTATATTCTGTGTGCATCGAGGTTGGTAGTAATCTATAGAACGTTGATGAATAGAATAGCCGATTTAAGGTTTGTCTCCCTCACTTACGAAAATTCAAGAAATCAAATCTATTCAAAGACCAATAAATATCGAAGATTCTAATATAATTACGGATTTATTATGGTCTGACCTTCTGAATGCAAACAAGGATACTTTAAAAGTAAAAGAGGCAAAGGAGCTTCGTTTGGCAGCAACAAAATAACACATTTTTTGAGATTAACAATCTTCAACACATTAAGTTATTCTTTAAATTCTAAGAATCAAATTTATTCGAGAATAAAATTAAAATTAATAAAATAATAACATTTTTCGATTATGACATTCGTAAAATGAATTGTTAAACCATTGGCTTTGTCTAAAGCGCCGAAATATTTACAACTACATTTTACCTACAAGCTGTAATGTTCATGAAGCAAATACTTTTGCGATGTATATGATATGGAGATAGTTGAAGTGCATAGCTTTTGACACAATCCGACTTACTCGATATTTTTAATTAACTATACTGTTAATTTCCGATATTTCCAGTATTTTTCAATGTTAGGAACAAATAACGAAAACATAATAGAATATACTTCTAAGATAAAGGTAATTATAATAACTACGTGTTAAAGCAGTTTTAAAGAAAAGTTACAAACCTCGTGGGCTCCAACAATGTGTTTAAGATTGTTAATCTCTAAAAATGTGTTTATTACGTTACCGCCAAACGTAACTCCTTTGCCTCTTTTACTTTTGCAGTATCCTTGCTTGTATTCAGATGGGTCAGACCATAATAAATCCGTAATAATATTTGAATCTTTGATATTTATTGGTCTTTGAATAGATTGTATTTCTTGAATTTTCGTAAGTGAGGGAGACAAACCTAAATCGGTTCTTTTATTCATCAACGTTCTATAGATTACTACTAACCTCGATGCACACAGAATATAGATTTATCTATCACGGCAGCAATCGGCATGGTGTCGAAACATTTTATAAATCGCCAAAATGCGCGAGTACGCATTCTTCTTGTACCTAACATTTTGTTGTTTTGCATTAAAATCGGTTACTATTTTGAATTATTAATCAAAATATTATTTTACTAGTGAATGATAATTTTTATATCTGTACGTATTTGACTATTCTACAATTTAGCATTCTCGAATAATTTGCTTCTTTGAATTTTAAGAATAACTCATTTTTGTAGCCGCAGAATAGCGGCAGAAATTTAACCTGTTCTTCTGCGTATGCCAGAACTGAAACAAACATTTTATTTTGTAACATTAAAACCATTTTTATTATTCTGTTTAAGTGAATAATAAAACCATGAAAATTCGCTTGTACGTATTCTTCCTAAACTTAACATTTGTGATTTATAACTAAAATATTTTATTTAAAAATAAAAAACAGCAGTGTTCGAATTCGTAAGCGCAAATTTTCTTTTTTAATTTGTTTGCAAGATTAAAGTGAGTACTTTCATTTTAGCGAAATGAGATTTTATTATTTTACTGTTTATTTAAAATTGTAATAAGGTTTTGGATATAGTTTTGCTCGTAGCATTTTAAAGTTTCGTTTGTTAAGCATTTGTAATAAACTTATAAATTGTAATAGGCAAGTAATATTTTAGAATGCTTAATTATGAAACATTACGTATTTAATGGATTAACTTAATGATGTACTTACATTCCGCATAAAATCCATATTTCATGTTCATTGATTCACACTCATGGTTACCACGGAGCAAATAAATTCTGTTCGGAAATTTTATTTTAAGTGCTAGCATGAGGCAGATCGTTTCTAGTTAATGTGTTCCTCTATCAACGTAATCACCTAGAAACAGATACTGCCGCCTTGGCACACTTCCACAAATATCGAAAATTTCTAACAGATCGGAATATTGCCCGTGAATGTCCCCGCATATGTTCAATGGTTCCTTTAACTCCAGCAACGTGTCTTCCTGCAGGAATATTTCAATGATTTTGCTGCAGAGAAATATCATTTCTCTGTCAAACAAAGACAGAGAAGACAGGTGCGTTGGCAGCTGTCAACAAACAAAGACAGGTGCGTTGGCAGCATTCAGATTATTTTTCGCTGAATAGATAATGTTCGAAGCAAATTAAAACCACAGAGTATAAAAAACCTTCATTTATTTTGTCCAATATAATATTAATATCGCAATCTCTATGTAGATTATTTTGTCCCGCTTAAACAGTAAAATAAAATTTAAATGTTAAAATACTACAGTTCATATTTAAAGAGAACAAATTAAATGTTTCAAATTTAACTACAATTTATTTGGTTGAACAAGTAATTCATTTATTCAGATATTGATAAATACAACGTTTATTATTCGTATCAAGTGTAAAGTGTGTTTATTTTGTGTTTTTTAGTTTGGATCTAATTTGCTTTTAAAATATTAATTTTTCTTATATTTTAATATCGCTATCTATATATAAATCTCACCAGGGATGGACGTTGAATGGAATTGATTTCGACTAAACAAACATTTTATTTTGTAACATTAACACATTTCTATTATTCAGTTTAAGTGAATAATAATCAAACCCTAAAAATTCGCTTGTACGTATTCTTCCTAGACTTAACATGTGTGATTTATAACTAAAATATTTTATTTAAAAATAATAAACAGCAGTGTTCGAATTCGTAAGCGCAAACTGTTTCACATTAAAAGAAATATTATTGTATTATTGCCCTGTAGCTCAAGCTTCTTGATTTCTATCAGCTGGATTTTAAAAACAATATTAAGTCTGACAAGAAATGCTTTGCTAAATGACATAGTGGGTTTGCAATCAAGGAAATAAGCTCAAATTTTATAAGATTTGAATTTTTGAGTTTATATTTCATAAAACAAAATCAATCTATAGTTTCGCAACGTGCAAAATTGTCTTACTGCAATAGGAAATTTGGCAATTATACTCATCAGCTTGATGGCGTTGTTGTTCTTGAAAGCATTCGAACAGAACAATCTAGTTTCAAAGGGCAAAATAGTCAGACAGTATTTAACATTTATAATTTTATTTATCTTGATAAATAAAAGTGCTTAATAATAAAGTGCTTTATTAGCGTATAATCATAATCTTCATCACTGTCTAAAGAACGTTTCCGGGATGATCGCTTAGCACGTTTTCAATGAATTTCCTCAATACGTCGTGCATCTGAAAATTTTCTTTTGCTTGATTTACGTTTATTATTAACATTTTCATTTCTTTGGTATTTAAAATGTACGATTGATGCTAACATGACGCTTAATGAGGATAGAAGTGGATACATCATTTGATTATGGAAAATATGATGATGTATTTTTTATATATGATACATTTTAAAACATCATTTTAAAATATGATGATGCTAATGCGCCATGAATATCATGCTTGTGTTCTAAAAATATGATGAAATGGCCTGTCCTTGATTATTTTTCCTAAAGCATGCGATACTTATGATTCCATTCACGGGTACGTCAGAGTTTGAGCGATACGAACCTCAGTAATTTTAGATTGTAAATTGAATAACAAAGATCAATAAATATATAAATTTTTGATGAGTATATTAATATAAATAAATATATTTCAACGATAAAAATAATAACCAAAAAATTAAAAGAAAATTTCAAGTTAATTTTTATTTTTAAAGATTAATAAATGTAAGAAATGTTTAACAAAAACTGTGGTCGTGCCTTAAATATGAACGTATCGAGTAAAGAATAAGCGATGTTAGGACAGCAACAAACTATCTAGAGCTTGTTTCGGTAATTTTCAAATTTTGGTAGTAAATTATAAAATAAATTTATTTTAAAATATATATTGTACGAGACCATTTTTATACTTAATAAAAATTAGGTATAAATCGAAAAGTAATAGTGAATGGTAGATAATAACAACTAAATGGCAGTAATTTAACTAAAAGAATTAAACGTTTAAACTTTATATCTACATTTTTTCTACATTTTGAATTACAAAATGTAGATATTTTATAAATTGGAAAATACGTAATTCGTATAAAAAAGTACGAATTAAAAATTTAAAAATTTATATTGGAACCATTTAATGTTTACTATAAATTCAAATATTGTTATATTTCAGTATATTCGCACTCTTGTCTATTAATAATTAAATAAATTCCTTTATATATTCATTATTCATTTTAAAAGTTACAAAATCATAGAGGATTAAATTGCCTAACAAATATATAATTTATTAAAGATTACTTCATTATAAAACTTTTATTTTCTTCACTAGACGATGATAACAATGAATAACAAGAAAATAATTGAATTCACTCGTTATTATAATGTGTATTTGAAATTAATAAATCGTTTTATTCTAATTTTGTAATTTCTAACGAAATAGACATTAAAATTAATATTAAAATATATTATAATATTTAATTTGTACAATTTGAAAATGCATTCGATCTCATTGACAATATCATTTTTATATAATATTTAAAATAAATAATAAATAACAAATATTAAACCCATAATATTCTTCCATTTTGATTATACAATTTTATTGGAATAAAAAAGAAAATGCCTTTACTTTATTTGAAAAAATTAAATATTTCGATAACTCCTGCTATCATAATAAGGATAACAATAAAATATTACAAATTTTCGATTTTTAACAATTATGTAAAAGTACATGCATTGATGTACCCCCGCATTTTTACTTAAAAAGTAAAAGAAAATTCCGAAAAACAAAACATGCATACACCAAAAAATTAAAAAGCACATTTAAAAACGATTTTGAAAAATAAATAAATAAGGGTTTTATTAAAAAATACAACCGATCAAAAAGATAAATAACATAATTAACAAACTAGTAAGTACGATCAATTCTTCTCACTATTGCAATTTGCACTGGTTTTCTTATTCCCACTTTTACGGCCTCGAATCCAGAGGGATCTGAGCCCCCCCCAACCGATCCAACAGGCCGCCTTTTGACAGAACCACCCTGGGTCTCTCACCCTCTGAAGAATCCAATCAGCGCGGACCTTGCTGGTTAAACGAGAGACGAGGAGCTTAAGAAACCTTAGCCTTTACTCTGGGGGACGTTCTCTCGAAAAGAAGACTAATCCGGAGATTGCTTAGGTACACCAAAGGCGCACATGAGTTTTCTCTTCCAATGACAGATGCTTAGCCCGTTTCAGGGCCCACCTAGCTTTCTTCAGGATATGTTTGAGTATATCCAGGTCAGATTTCGCTGACCAGTTCACCTTAACAGTTAACCCAGGTATTTTACTCGACTTGTAAAGGTGGGAAGTGGTTCAGAGGCAAATATGGAGGAGAGTACAGAGAGTGCAGGTCTCTTAAGTTTTTGCTTTGTTGCAGGGGAGCCATTATAGATTACCAACTGCGATTTCGCGGAGTTTAAAATAAGATTGGATATGGGTAACTGGTCTTTTAATCTTAACAAAACGGCTGATGTCAGAGACAACGTCTTTACACCTGTGTCCAGTGAACAGGGCTGTGGTGTCATCAGCGTACACCACTAGACGTTGTTCACGTTTAAATATTTTAAAGAGGTTAATGGAAGCAGCAAGATATAAGATGGGAGAAAGTGGGATCTTTGAGGTACACCCGTAATGATAGCTATGAGCTTCTACAACCAGATTTAAGCTTGTCCTGTATTAGTGATATACTAAAAAATAAAGAATTCTGTTTTTTCAACGAAAATGGACAATACTGCTATGGAAATAAGCATTCTTCAAGGAAAAAAAGAAGATTTTCAAGGTTTTTCTTCGTCAATTCAAGACAACAATGTTAGTGGCTCTACTTATATTGCTGAGAATTTTGTGGAATTACTTCCTCCGATCCCCAAGATTCTAAATTTGGGGATAATCATTTTAAAAAAGCTTTTAGAAAGACATGTCCTATACAACAAATTTCTAAAAGTGTTTGCACATAGTATGAAAAACCGTGTAGTCTACAACTCAGTTAGATATTTTGACACTAGCATAAAAATTTCCTTTGCTACCCAGGATCTCCTGGAGAGCTTTAAGAGGTACTTCGTCGCTAACTGCTGCGACATTGCTGAATTTGAGAGGAAACCTATCATGGCCTCCCAAAAAATAGGTTATCTTCCTACACAGATGGAGGAAGAAGACATACATCTTATTAGTAAGACTTACAAGATAAAAACGTACGTCCCCTGTTGGGAGGAACGGTCTACCAATTAATGTTGGATTCTGCTCCGCCGTCATAGGGCAGGCTAAACTCTTAGAAAAATCGCACTGCAACTCCTTTATGGGTTTTAACCTCAAATTTAGAGTGGTTGGTAAGGAAGAATACACTTACCCGCACTGTAGCAGGTGTCACAAATGGGGGCACTGGACCACCAGCTGCAGTGCGGTCCAGCGCTGTGGGAAATGTGGTAATAAAGATTGCCCCTCCGCCGAGTCCACGATTCCATGCACAAATAATCTGGCCTGCTCCAACTGCGGAGGAGCGCATCCCGCTTGGAGTAGGAAATGCGAGTATTTCAAGAAATATCAGTTTCTATTCATCAAACCCTCAAGGCCATCTAAACCGGCACCTGATTCTTTTTCTCAGGCAGCAACCAGGATGTCCGACAGCGAGCAGTTGTCAATTATGGATCAGCGTTTGGTTTTTTTAAAGAGATGTCCAAGCGTTGATAGCGGCCTCTATTTAAATCTATTTGTGAATCCAAAACTTCCTGTTTCTTCACTCAAGACCTCGAACAAAAGGAGGGCCTCTGCTCTCGCCGTCCCCCAATCAAGATTATAAAGTTGATCATGCAGAAACAATGGGGAAATGATTATACTGCCCAGGGGCAAGTGCCAACACTAGATAAGGCTAGCGGTAGAAAGGGAAACCTTCCTACACCTATCTCTGTCTAGGCTGGCAATCCCCCATCCAACTAATCCATCACAATGCAGAGTACTCGTGAGCCTTTTTCACTGAATATTTTTCAGTAGAATTCGGGAGGTGCTTCTGCCCTTAGACTTCTATCTGGTAGAGATGCAGATGTTACAGTCCTTCAGGAGACGCGGTCTATCCGTATCCCCCAGGACATTACTCGATTTATTCCAAAGCATATATGTTCCCACTATACTCCGTACATAACCCCACCTCACTCCTCTTCATCTCAAGGACTCTTGACCTTAGTTAAGTGCTCCTTAAGGTCCTCCCTCTTGCTAAACTACTCATGTCCAGCTCTGACTTGCTTGGTAGTTTCACTTAGTAAGAACGGTAAACGCTTTAGTCTAGCCAATGTCTATATTCGTCCAGGAGAGATACACAAGAACCGTAACATTATGGATGGTGTTATTGACAGCGGTTACGACATGATACTTATGATTTTAACGACAGAACAGGTCGTTGAATAATGCAGCAATTCGCAGTGCTAGGAACTGTTATCTTATTGACAAACCCCCTTCCCCGACCTTTCATTGCACATCAACAAATTCTATACTCGACATTTTACTGCTTCACTCGAGATAGCTGTTAAGACCCCTCTGCACAAAGCAGTCGCGCCTGCAATTGTCCACCTCTCATGACCTAATTCGTTGGAGAATTGAGGAAGATATGCTGCTTCGTAGAAGGTTTCACTTTGATCCAATCAGAGTGGCCTTCTTTAAAGCGACTATCCAACGCTTTCTTATAATAGGAAATTAGAGCCTGACCGAATTTAATACCTACCTCTTTTCGCAAGCTACCGCAATTTTATCGACTACCTATAAAGGTCGTGTATACAATCCCACTCCGACGAAACTCAAAGTCCTAGCGAAACTGCTTAACATCCCTAACTCCCTGTTTCCGCCAGGCAGGCTCTCTCGAATGAATACTGGAGCACTAGATATTGGTTCCAGCTGAGTAGGCATAGGACGAGTATTGCTCGTCTTAATCCTTCTCAGTCTTCCTTTTGGAAGATTTTCAAGAAGGAGAAGTTTGTTTGCTTGAAAGATAGAGCATCGGGTTGGATAGGGAATGTAGGCCTTGATAAAGTTTTAGATTAGTCACTAGCCCTACACAACTATGGAGTCACTCAATCACCTCAACCAATCCCGCCTTGGTGTAACTTTAGGAATATGGATATATCTGTTACGGATATCCTTAACTCCTGAGGTCCACTCCCGGGCACCTCCAAATCCGTCGCTCTCCTTTCTTTTCGGGTCTGTCAGCTTTTGACAGCTGCTCAGAGAAGAGAGGTGGCCGTCACAATGCTTTAAGCCTTCCCATCCTATGTAGCTGGCATCAATATTAGTAAGCGTGTTTTTATTCCTAAGAAAAAATACTGATCATGCCCTAAAGATCTGCGACTCATTTCGATTCAAAATGTCTTCGTGTCGATTTACAAAAAAGCGCTTGCGCGTAAAATCCGCGACTACCTGAGTAGGCGTAATTTGATCCCTCCTGGTTTTCATGGGTTCGTTAAAGGTCGCTCGGTCCATTCACAGTAGGTGAAGTGGAACAGTTTTGTCGGGAGAATAGCTATCGTTTAGTTGTGGCTGTTTTCCTCGACTTTTCTGCTGCGTTTGACTGTATCTCCATTTCCTTTGTTATCTCTTCTCTCAGGTCCCTAGGGTTGCCTGCGCTAATTGTGAACAGGGTGGCGATTCTGCTGTACACCAAGCGATTTTACTATGAAGACGACCCAGATGCGCGTCAGTTCTACCCTATTACGGGTGTACCTCAAGGATCCCCACTATCCCATCTTATATCTTGCTGCTTCCATTAACCTCTTTAAAATGTTTTAACGTGAACAACGTCTAGTAATGTACGCTGATGACACCACAGCCCTGTTCACTGTACACAGGTGTAAAGACGTCGTCTCTGACATCAGCTGTTTCTTTTTAAGATTAAAAGACCAGTTACCAATATCCAAACTTATTTTAAACTTCGCGAAATCGCAGTTAGTAATCTTTAATGGCTCCACTGCAACAAAGAAACAACTTAAGAGACCTACACTCTCTGCCCTCTCTTCCATTTTGATTAATCAACCACACCCTGTCTTCACCAGTCGAGTAAAATACCTGGGGTTCACCGTTACGGTGAACTTGTCAGCGAAAACTGGCCTGGATAGACTTAAACGTATCCTGAAGAAAGCTAGATGGGCTCTGAAACGGGCCCAGCATCTGTCATTGAATGAAAAAACCCAAGTGCGCCTTTGGGGCACCTGGCCTATTTCCGGATGAGTCTTCTTTTCGAGAGGACGTCCCATAGAGTAAATGCTAAGGTTCCTTAAGCTCCTCGTCTCTCGTTTACCCAGCATAGTCCGTGCCGACTGGACTCTACTGGTGTGAAAGACCCCGGGTGGTTTAGTCGGAAGTAGGCGTGTTGGATCGGTTGGGGGGGGGCTCAGATCCCCGTGGATTTGAGGCCGTAAGTGCAGGGAAGACAAAGAAGAAGATGTAAAGAAAATATTGTCTAAACTCGCATTGTGTCTTATACTATTTTATTTTATTTTATTGATGTTTTTCTGTGTTAGTTAACAAAGTCTTTATTTATTTATGAAATATGAATGACGTCGATAACAGAAATGTCATCAAAATTGTGCAACCACGGAAAATTAAATTTGCTGTCTGAGCCATCAAAGACTTCCAGTTCCTGTACGATTTCTCTAACAGAAAAAAACGTAAGTTCCGCCTGTTCTTCGAATTAATCAACGACGTCTAAGGTCAGTAACGATTTATGTTTATTAAGTGATGGGGAGGTACTCCCCCCAATTCCGAAAATGAAAAATCTAGTAATAATAAAACTATTAAAACCTCTGGAAAAGGAGAAACTATTCAACGTTTTTCTCCATGGATTTGTAAATGGTTATAAAAATCGTATATTATTTCACTAAGTAAAAAATCTTTGATGGTGAAATTATGATCTCATTTGTCTCAGCTGACATTATGACTTCATATACTTATTACTTCAATAAAAATCACATTGATCAAGCAGAGTTAATCTGCAAGCCTATTATTGCTTCATTAAAAATACAAAACATGCCCTGCTCTTTAGAGGAGGAAGACAGAAAAGTCCTGATGGACTATTTCCTATGCGCTTCGATTATATTCATCTTGACTTATTGAAATCATTACAAACGATATCAAAAAGTAATTACACAATGATGCCTATCATTTGATCTGAATTATTTACCGAAAGTAGTCAGATTGACTATCCGAATATACTCTACATTAATTGCTTGATGATTTAGAGTATCTAAAAAGTGAGATACTCCTTTATTCTGCTTGCTGCAAATCGGCGACAATCAATCTTCGCGTAAATGATAATTCAATCCATACCGTTAATTCAGATTGCGTCATTCCAGATTTCATCGGCAGTATCGAAACGATTAAATCATAATAACAATTATCAATATGAATGTATTGATATTCTCGTCAGATTGTTCATCAAAAATCGAAAGTAAGTATCGCGATGGAAATCATTTTATTTTAAAAGTTAAATTAGATTAAATTGCCGAATCCACACCGGTCAAAATCGTAACGGAAACAAATCAGATCAAACAGCGGTACTTTGTAAATCACTTGAAAATTCAGTTTTACGATTGCTGTTTCTTCGAAGTTCAGATATCAGTATTTGCCTAATTTATACAAAGCATTTTACTTATTTATTGTTTTTAATTATAACAGTTCTAAAATTCACGCATTCTCAAAGTTATGAGATTGTTTATACTGTGATATCGATTTGTCGGTTTATTTTAAAATACAAATTTTAAAATTATAGAAAATTTATGATTTTTCTAGTTGTGTTTTAACACAATCAATTTTTGGTATCGTTTTGAAATTTTAAAATTATGCCTTTTAAAAATAAGTATAAAATATAAAAACAATTTTGAATAATTTAGAAATATATATTTTTATATTATGATTTAAAATCTTAACAATATTTTATAAAATTTTATTTAAAAAATTCATGAGAAATTAATTTTCCCGCCAAATTTACGAAAGATTGTTTACCCTACATTGATTTATTTAATATTAAAAGTTCAAAAGTGTAAGTACAACTTATATCCAACCTTAGCTAAGTAATTAACGACTAATCTAAACGGCAGTTCTGTTGAATATCTGTGCAATATATATTTATGTATAATATATAAGAAATATAATATATATAGTACTTTTCATTTCTGTTCTATAACCGTTATCTTAATAAAAGATCCAAATATTGTTTAGTATCTAAATAGAGTAAACTAAACTTACCCATTTGATAAAACGTTGTTTCACTAAAATACCACTAGATTTCTTACAAAATATCTTTACAATGCGAACTAAATTTTTTAGATGCGTGCCTTCGATTTGCAATTCAAATCAAGATATCGTAAATATAAACTAAACACATTTAAGTCTATATATTTTAAAATATAGTTAAAAATTATTTAGAATATTTGTTCTCTTTTTTAATTTTGTTTAAACACAATCAATTTTTTGTAATGTAATTTTTAAATGTCGCCGTATAAAAATATAACAAATTGAAAAATAATTTTGAATAATTTAGAAATATATTTATATTGTGCATTTGTTTTAAATGTTAACAATATTTTTTAAAAATTTATTAAACAAAATATATTTGATAGTTTTTTTCCAAACAAATTCATTAAAGATTGTTTGCACTAATTTAATTAAGTCGATATTTAAAGTTTAAAAGTGTAAGTACAGCTTATCTTTAACATTTTATTAACGAAGTAATTAATGAGTAATCTAAAAGGCAGTTTTGTTGAATTTCGATGTAATTTATATATAGGATGTTGTTTAATTACACTATCGCCGGGACCCACGTTGGAAAACATTTCAATATTTGCGTTTTGATTTACACCGGCAAAAATAACAGAGAATTATAAAAGACGTTTCGCCTATTGCTGGGCTTTTTCAATCTACAATGCAAGAGCACGAACATAAGAAGTCAGAAACGAACATAAAATCAAATGCCAATAATAAAAATTTCATTTAATCAGTATATCCCATTTGTATATATGATTTATGTTTATTCCATAATCAACATCCGTCATTAGTTGTCCGATAATTTTTTTGCTCATTTTTTCTTCTCAAATCAGTGTCATTGAAGTGCTTTTTTAGTACTACATAATCAAATACGTATTCGTGCGATGAGTGTATCGTTAGACAATGGTTTACAATTGCATCGCTTTTGAATAGTTCTTTATTAAGATCGGATCGTCTGTTATTAATGCGCATACTCATCGAAAGGCCAGTTTCACCCACGTGTTTGGTCGATTGCATTGTTTGCAACCTGCGTTATATGTGTTGCTTAGTTGGTTAAGCTTTGATCTTATAAAGTGACTTCCTATTGTTTTAACATATGCAAATACTATTCGGGTTGGTATATG